>CM022708.1:9871424-10018338 GCA_012295165.1 Asparagus setaceus
TCTTAGTTTCCCAGAATCATGTCATGCCCGTGCTTATTAAGCTCACGAACCTTGTTCCAATAGCGTAGCGAATACAGCGCACTACTTATCGGACTTAGTTTAGCCAAGGAATTGGGGTAGAGTATCTCGAAGCGTCTGGCCGATTCGCAATTGATAGTTAAGCAGTCGAGTGGAGACTATTGTTGTTGGTAAAAGTTGGGATGATTGTCATTGATTTGAACGCCTACGGCTTTGGCCCTACACAAAATTCAAAGAAATATAGCCTTTATTTTAAGGCTTACAATGAAAATCAAAAGATTACAACTTTTATCCTTGAACAAACACGAGGATCTGTTATATCGAGGTCCTCGCTTGCGTGAGTTCTTTGCACTGTCTTAGGGGACTTTTGTGTCAGTGGACCACCGCAATTCAATCAAGTAGGGCAGGGTTGGAACTACTGATGTAAAGGGGCTCGTTTCACGAAGCGAGGAATCACACTCCCGCGAGAGGAGGAGATGCGCTGCTGAGGATGCGCTCGAAGGAGGATGCGGCGGGCGGGTGAGATCTACAAGGAGAAATCAGTAGCTATCCACGAGGTTAGGCGAAGCTTAACCTAGAGGGTATCGTGGTTCGACCGAATTAGGTTACCTTTAAGCTTGTAGATCGTGCGATGCTTGTACTATTGTTGCTTTCCGGGGACGTCGCCCGATTACTCGTGATCTCATGAAATTCTTGAAGTCAGAGCTCTTCCAAATCCTCAAAATCCAACCTCAGGAAGCCTCACGAAAATCCAAGCCCTTAATCCGAAGTGCCCCTCGAAGACACCCCTATTTATACAATGGAGGGTGCCACTCCAGGTGGCTCGGCCATGGTGGCAGAGCCACCTGACCTGGCCAGGAGCACCTCGACAAGTTGGCGAGGCACTGGTAAAATCTCGAAGCCAAGTGGTAGGAGGCTCGGCCACTTTGGCCGAAACACCTTCCCACTTTGGCGAGTTTCTTGGCGCCAGATCTTCTCCGGCGTTCCGCGTCGTTTCTCCGTCGATTCTTAATTCGATTCTTTTGGTCTTCGGGCTTAGTTTTGCTCCGTGATGTCGCGTTGTGTTTGATGCATTGCCCGATCAACTTTGAGCTTAAAGCGGCCCGTTTGCATTGGCCGGACTAAATGCGATTGATTCCGTCGTCAGCGTTTGAGTTTAGTCAGCTTCGACGCGTCGTTTCATTGGCTCGTGCGCCTTGCAGGCTCACTTTATGCTTCGTCGACTTCGCTCTCATTGATGCGTTTTCGGCGTCGGTTTGTCGAATGGATGGTTGGTTGCCAACCCGCGTCCGCGAGTTTTCGTTGGATGCGATAAGCAATTTTTATATGCCTCTGGATACCTCCAAAGCGTCTCGGTCGATTCTTGATGAGTGGGATGCTTTGGATATGTCCCGGCCTTGATCGGTGAGGTCCCAAAGATAGCTTCAAGTCTTGATTCTTCCGGATCATCCGGTTCTTTGTAGGATTCACGATAAGATCCGGTCTTTGCATTTATTGTCGACGTTTGTTGAAATCTTGATTGAAGCTAGTGGGTGAGTTTTGCTTGTAACTTCGTGTCGGTTGGTTGTTGTTTGACTAACCGCCGGACTTTTGGACTTATCATTGTATCGTGAACTCCTTGTTGGCGACATGTTGGTTGTGTCAGTACATGGAATTTCATAACCCTCGATCGGCTATTTCTTCCATCATCCGTGGGTTGTTGGTTTAACCCACGGCGGGAGGACTAATCTTTTCATGGAGATATCCTCCAAGGATTCCTTGTCGAAACAAGAGACCATTTGGCTTTCAACCATCGTCCTAGCCTTCAATGTGAGTCGACCCTTGACCGTTGTTGGGATATGATTATCCACGGTGGGAGAAGTTTCTTGAATTTGGACCGTTGTCGGTGTCGTCATGACTTTCCTTCGTCAGTTATTCCTCTCTTGGATATCATGGTGGGAGGGATAAGGGTTATCGAGTTATCCTTAAGAATATGGATTTATTCTCCGGGAACTCCTCGTTGAAAATTTGGAAGCGGTTTATACTCGTAATCCTAGTTGGAGTAGGATTAGGCGTAGTTGATGGGTCGATGCAATCCTACGATCGAGTTATCCTAAGAATATTTCTTGTGAGAATATTTTTAGGAACTTCTCGACAAATTAGGAAGCGGTTTATACTCGTAATCCTAGTTGGAGTAGGATTAGGCGTTGATCGTCGATGCAATCCTTACGATCGAGTTATCCTAAGAATATTTCTTGTGAGAATATTTTTAGAACTTCGACAAATTAGGAAGCAGTTTATACCGTAATCCTAGTTGGGTAGTTAGGCTGACAGCGTTGATTTCGTCGGTGCAATCACCACGATCGAGTTATCCCTAAGAATATTCTTAGGAACTTCTCGACAAATTAGGAAGCGGTTTATACTCGTAATCCTAGTTGGGTAGGATTGGCTGACAGTTGATTTGCGTCGGTGCAATCCGCGATCAGTTATCCTAAGAATATTTCTTGTGAGAATATTCTTAGGAACTTCGACAAATTAGGAAGCAGGTTTATACGTAATCCTAGTTGGGTAGGATTAGGCGTTGATTTGCGTCGGTGCAATCCGCGATCGAGTTATCCCTAAGAATATTTCTTGTGAGAATATTCTTAGGAACTTCTCGACAAATTAGGAAGCGGTTTATACTTCGTAATCCTGTTGGAGTAGGATTGGCTGACGTTGATTTGCGTCGATGCAATCCCTACGGTCGAGTTATCCTAAGAATATTTCTTGTGAGAATATTCTTAGAACTCTCGACAATTTAGGAAGCGTTTATACTCGTAATCTAGTTGGGTAGGATTAGGCGGCAGCGTTGATTTCGTCGGTGCAATCACGCGATCGAGTTATCCTAAGAATATTTCTTGTGAGAATATTCTTAGGAACTTCGACAAATTAGGAAGCTTGTTTATACTAATCCCTAGTTGGAGTAGGATTGTAGCGTTGATTGGCGTCGATGCAATCGAGGTGTTATCTGCCGAATAATCTTGAGAATCTTTCCAAATATAGCGGAGGGTAGGAGCCAAGTGGGGACTGATTTGGCATTGTTTTGATATCGGATAAGGTTCAATTGGGACTCCTAATTAGGGGCTGATTAGAGTCCTATTAGAATTGATTTGAGCTCAATTAGAATTCCTACTTCTTGCCAAATAGGACTCCTTATTCAAAGAGGATTGGGTCTATGTGGGATTGTTATAAATACCCAAACCCTCTTTTCTTACTTCGGCAGTAGCCCCCCTTCTTGTCTGCTTCGTCTTGTTTTCTTCTAGTCTCGCGTCGTCTGGTCTCCTCGATCAACGAGTATATTGCCACGAGGTTTTGTAAATTCTTTTCTTCTTTTCTTCTCTGTAGGTGATGAAAACCACAAGGGGAAAGAACCCAGTGGCAAGTGGCAATGACAGGCGCCCGAACGTACAGCGTATGTAAGCAAAGGCATGGCGTAGCTGACGCTGAAGCGCTGACTGAAGCGCCGGGCAATGACACAGGCCCGGCCTTGAAGCGTACCTGGCGCTGAACTGGCCTGTAGTGCGTAACAAGCCCGTGGCAGCGAACCTTAACGCTGAAGCCGCGAACAGCTACTCAGGCGCTTCGACCGATGCGAGCGTGTTTAATTGAATCGGCCCGTGCTTTACTGCCGTCGCGAGCCACGGTCTTTCTTGTGCGACAATGCATTTCTGAGACATTGCTGGCACCGTCCGTGGGAATCCGCGTTCGAGAAGTGGATCCAGCTTCGCCCGCGGCGCGTGATCGCCTCTTTCGATTAGTGCGCCCGGCGTCATCTTCTCATTATATCGTTATATCCCTTCGTTCTCCTTTGTGAGGCGATTGGGAAATAGAAATCCTCCTTTGTTGAGGCCGGCCGGCAGTTGTATACTCGTTATGACCCGCCGTTCTCCTTTGTGGCGATTGGGAAGAAGCCGAATTCTCCTTTGTGGGGATGGAGCTACCTGAATTGTTTTGCTTGGTCATCACGAGTCGATGTCTTTAGCGGGGCGATTTCATCACCGTACCCTTATGCGTAGGTGGGAGATTATATTGCAGCTTGGTTTATGCGACTATATAGTTCTCCGGGTGTTGATCTGAGATAAAATCGTCATACCGGATTATAAGGTCGTGACTCAATCTCATGGGTTTGAGAAGAGTTCCGCCTTATCTGTTTCCTTTTCAAGATATTCCTTCTAAATGATCACATTAACCTTTGTTCTTTTGTGGTGGCCGGATGCTCAGATGATTATTCGTCTATTTGAAGGCTCCAAATGTCAAGTCTCGATTCTTAAGGTCATCAGGAGAACACCTCTTTCCCGCAGAAGGCGAACATGGCGAATGAACACCGCGAGGAGAACCCGGCTTGAGCCTACCATCATAATTTCGGATGGCGAGTTTGAGGGATCGCTTCCATCATCGCTCCACGCCTCCCTTGCGGCCTTGAGAGCAGGGACCGACCCTTGAGTATAGAGTGGGTGGAGGCGGAGTTAATCTTGGCGGACCACTTCCACGAATTCAACCCATAGCGAATTGCCGGGCTAAAAATGCACGTTCACGACTCGGTTACGTGATGGGTCTCCTTGCTGTTGGAGAATGGTTTGAAACGGCGATCTCTATTATCGAGGCTAGATGGGCTTTTATGGTCTTACGCCCATTCATATTGAGTATCTTGGAGGAAATTCGGCGTGTTGGTGGCCCTCAGCTAGCTGTCGTTGTGAGCAAAAGCTCACTAGGCTCGGCTAACTCTTGGCGTACCGTGTGGAGGAGTTAGCCTTTTTGAATCATCGCGATGAGTGTCTGACTCATCGGCCGAAGCTCGGATCAAGGCTTCGTGAGCGGCTTTTGAGAGGAAATATCGAGCAAGTCATTTTTTCGAACTCATATGGCGGCAATCGCTGCGGCGTAAAGATAAACACCACACCCTTGTCCGAGCGTCAGGAATCGGCTGTTCAAGGGAGAAAGCGTTGAAGAATTTCAGCGTGAGTGCCGAAGTCGGGGATGTCGCGAGCGTGAAAAGCAAGTATCGGCGTCGTCGGGAACATCACGGTACGCTATTGCGCGAATACGAAGGAACTTAGAAGGAAGCCAAGGCACGGGTTCGGCGATCGGGAGGAAAAATTAGCGGCTGTCAAGGCGACCTTGCTTCCTTCACATTCTTGGATTGCATAATGAAGTCCCGATATCGCTGCTTGAGACTTTTACATTCTCTTTGTTCGGCCAGTGGATTCGATTTTTATTTAGATGTATTATCATAACTTTGCTTGAATCAATTGTCCGACAATTGTAGCTCCTTTCTATATTTGCTTCAAATGAATAAGATCCATCCTTTCACTATTTATTATGATTCTTTTTGCCCGTCGAAATAATTAACCATAATACTTATAGGATTTTGGCAAACCCTCGACCATCGGGTTTGATTAGCCTTTACCAACCACCGTTTGAGTTGGGCTGGCGTCGCGGATTATCGGGATCCGTTCATAGCGTGGCGTTGTGCTAAAAGAATGAAACTCTTCTAGACTTGTTGCTATGATATTGAATACATAGCCGTTGCTCTTTTACGGGCAAGAGACCACGACCTTGGCGTGTTGCCGTGACTTCGTCCTTCTTAGGCCCGGAATGAAATACCCGAGTCGAACTCTGGTGTCTTCTTCAATCCGGAAAAAAGCGCCCGTGGCCAGCGTGTGGCGTTGGCTTTAGGGTTATTAATGACCCCGACCCTCAGCGGGTTTGATGAGCCTTTTGACTACCGTTTGAGTTGGGCTCGTCATGCGGATTATCACGGATCCGTTCATGACGTTGTGCTAAAAGAATGAGAGACTCTCTTAGACTTAATGCTACGATGTTGAATCACGTGAAGCCGTCTTTTCGGGAAGACTAACCGGCGTGTTAGGCGTTAGCTTTATCCTTCTTAGGCTTGGATAAAATGCGAATGAACTACGGTGTCTTCTTCAATCGGAGAAAGACTAAGCAGGCAGCAGGTGTGGCGTTGGCTTTATCCCTTCTTAGCCGGGGATAAAATGCCCAGATGAACCTTGGTGCCTCTTTTGTGGGAGAATGACCCAGGCAAACAGCGTGTGGCGTTGGCTTTATCCCTTCTTAGGCGTCGGAATAAAATGCCCCAAGATGAATCTTGGTGTCTTCTTTAATAGAAGAATAGTGACCCAGAAGCTTAAGATTGATTGAGGTGGGAAAGGAAGAATGTGTTCTATTTAGAATGAGGCTAACGGCGAGATTCCGCTAAGTTGGAATCGAAAAAGACTTCGGTGACCTTGGTCGGACTACACATGCGAAAATCCGGCGCATACCTTCGGTCCGGCTACCTAGATGAAGATGGAACTAGAGTGGGATCTCACTCAGAGCGAAAGAGACTGGTGACCTTCGGACAACACAATTACGAAAATCGGCGCCTTACCTTCAGTGGCTACCTAGGAGAGATGGAACTAAGAGTGGGATCTCCATTACGAGCCGAAAAGACTTCAGGTGACCGGTCCGGACAACTTTGGTGAAAATCCGGCGCATACCTTGGTCGGCTACCTAGGAGAGATGGAACTAAGAGTGGGATCTCCCTCACGAGAACGAAAAAGACTTCGAGGATGACCGGTCGGACAACCTGGTGCGAAAATCGGCATGCAACCGGTCGGTAGCTACCTAGGAGAGAGATGGAACAGAGTGGGATCTCCCTCACGAGGAAGAAAAGACTTCGAGGTGACCTTCGGTCGGACAACACAGTGCGAAAATCGGCGCATACCTTGAGTCGGTAGCTACCTAGGAGAGATGGAACTAAGAGTGGGATCTCCATTGAGAAGAAAAGACTTCGGGTGACCTTGATCGGACAACAGGTACGAAAATCGGCGCTATACCTTCGGTCGGTACCAAGAGAAGATGGAACTAAGAGTGGGATCTCCCACTCAGGAACGAAAGACTTCGGGTGACCTTGATCGGACAACACATACGAAAATCGGCATATACCTTTGAGTGGCTACAGGATGAAGATGGAACTAAGAGTGGGATCTCCACTCCGAGAGCGAAAAGACTTCGGTGACCTTGGACGGACAACTGTGCGAAAATCGGCGCATACCTTCGGTCGGCTACCTAGAGATGGAACTAAGTGGGATCTCCACTCGAGCGAAAAGACTTCGGTGACCTTGAGTCGGACAACTGGTACGAAAATCCGGCATACCTTGATCCGGCGCTACCTAGGATGAGATGGAACTAAGAGTGGGATCTCCACTCGGAGAGAAAAAAGACTCGAGGTGACCTTGATCGGACAACACAGTGTGAAAATCCGGCATACCTTAGGTCGGGCTACCTAGGAAGAGATGGAACTAGAGTGGGATCTCCACTCAGAGGAAAGACTTCGGTGACCTTTAGTCGGACAACACGATGCGAAAATCGCGCATACCTTCGTCGGCCTAGGAGATGGAACTAAGAGTGGGATCTCACTCTCGAGAACCGAAAAGACTCGGTGACCTTGATCCGGACAACCTGGTAAAATCGGCGCATACCTTGATCGGCGCTACCTAGGATAGCGATGGAAAGAACCCCTCCGTTTATCACGAAAGGGTTCTTGCGCTTGGAGAGGAAGAATTTTATATTCTATCTCCGGCGTAAAGGGGTTTTGATTGGGCCTCTTGTTCATAGGCGGAATCAAGAGGAGATTTTGGTAATGCCGAGAAAATTTGTAGACCCTTCAGGGAATTTGATGCGTGAAATTATGATGGAGGACAAATCTAGGGTTATCCTCAAGAAAGTGGGTGAAACATCCGAGGAACTTCGTCGAAGCGGGTTATCACGAAGATACTAAGGGTAGTATCTCTTGGGAACTTCCCATTATCGGCATTAATTGCGGTCGCCATTTTGGTAATTAAATGATATGCACCATTGGTGTAGCCGTTTCTATTATAAAGGACCCTCCATTTAGGTTAAATTTACCTTTCTTTTTGGAAGTGAGGATTATTGGTAAATTGGCGGCGAGGACCAAATCTCCTTCTTTGAAACTTCCGTTGTCAACTTTCTTGTTGAAAGCCCTCGACATCTAGCTTGATAGAACTCAATGCATTGTTGAGCTTCGAGGCTTCTCATCTAACCTCGAGTTCTTGAGGCGTTTTGATGTTGTTCTTCAATCGTCATCTCCGTTGCAAGGGCAATGCGGTGGCGAATCTGAATTTCCAATGGGGCTGCATCCGTGAACCGAGGGAATGCGGGGTCTCTCGGTTAGGCGTCGCGTCTGGTTGTCGCGATATGCGAGTGCTTCTCGAGTTTATCGTCAGTCTGCTTGTTATTTTCTGGCCGACAAGATCTTGATAATCGTCTTGTTGAATGCTTGGCTAATCCATTTCTTCTTTGGATTATAAAGGCATTGGAGACATCTTGTATCTTGAATTTCTGCAAAACGATGAAGAATTGGCGATAAATTGGGACCATTATCATGCGATCGTCTGGGACACCATGTCGATAAATGACATGGTGTTTGATAAATTGTGATGGTACTTTTCGCCTTGACTTCTTTTAAGGGATTGCTTACGCCGGAGAATGTCGGTGTCGCTAGAATAAACCGATAAGCCTTTGGCCAGCGGAGGAAAAATGGGACCTCGGCGTCCATTCCCCATGTCTCGAATGGCGGGATGTGCGAAGGATGCTTTTCGGGGAAGGCGATGCATATAATTGGCGTGAATTTGACCGCGTGGCATTTCCGGCTACATTGCGTCATTAATCATTGTTGGCGAAGTAGCCCATTCTCTAATTCGATCGTAGAGTTTGGGCTGAGTGCACACCACATTCACGCCGTGCTTCGAAGGACCTCTTACGCCTCTTTGTTTGAGAGCATCATGGCAAAGACCATCGTACCCCGGCGATATAACATCAGGGTCTGATGTGCGTAGAAGAATCTTGGAGCTCTTCGGCCGGATTGACTCTCTTTCCTTCCGTCTTGTGGCGGAATACCATGTAAGACGTGTCGATGATAGGGCGCCAATCTCGGGGCTCCAACTTGGTTTGGGTTGCATGTACTTCTTTGGTAACTAGCCCTTTATCTTCTTGTGCCTCATCGTTATAATGATACGAAGAGTTGGTGAGTCTGCCGTAACTAGTTGCTTTCGGTCACCGGAAGGTTGTGCTAACGACCACGACTAATTTGCGGTGCATCCGCATAAGCGTTTTGGAAGGCGGGATATATTCGATGAAAAACTCTTGAATGAGTCCGCCATTTCAGCGGCTATCGATGATAGGGGATTAGATCGATTCGACCGTAGTCACCACGAACACCTTAACTATCAATTGCGAATCGTCGCAGCGAGATTGACCCGACTCCTTGGCGAAACTAAGTCCAATAAGTAGCGCATTGTATCCGACTCGTTATTAGAGCAGGTTAGGTGAGTGAATAAACACGGGGCATGACATGATTCGGAAACTAAGACAACCCGACTCCGTGAACATCAGGGGCACTTGCGCATTGGTAGCTCGAGAGCTCGTCAAAATACAATCGCCATATTTGTTGGTGCGATGTAGTGTTGACTTCTTGAACTTCATCAGGAAGATCATCATATAGCTCAAGCTGCATCCGTTAATGGTGACCAGAGATCCTGTCGCTTGTCCTTTGTGACTTACGTTGTTTGAAATACAGTCATATTGGGACAAGAGCAAGGCCATTTAGCCAAGCGCCAACTCGCTCCGGTAGGTCCATATCCGGACCGGTTCGTTAGAATAACATAAATCGTCTGTCAGGCTAAATAGTGCGCATTTTGAATCGCGAACACTAATGCAAGGCTGCTTCTCGACCATTGGATATCGGGACTTCGGCCGAGGCTAATGTTGACTCGGTAATACTTTGTTCATGGCCATTGTCGTGTCGTCTTCTTGTGAGTAAACGCTTAGTGATCCGTTGCCTTGGCGTAGATCAAAAGCGGTTTTCCGCCGTGGTGCAGCAAGAGCGGGGAGGTTTAGCGAGATCGATTTGATCTCTTCAAGCGGCTTTACGGCGGTGTCGTAAATAAGCGACCGCACCCTTCTTGTTCAACTTGGAGAGCGGTTGGCACTTCGGATAGGTTCGATATGAGCCGTCGGATGTCGCCATGTCGCCCTTGTAACCCAGTTCTCTCGGATTTCGGGGGTTGCAATTCTTGAATCGCCTTCACTTTGTCGGGATCGGCGTGGATTCCTTTGTCGGTGGCAGCGAAGCCAAGGAACTTGCTGGACATCAGGAAAGGATTTGGCGGGATTCATCTTTAGGCGATGAGTTAGCATGAGTTCGAATACCGTTCTAAGATCTTTGATGTGATCTCCTTTGTCACGGCTTTTCCGACCAAATCGTCGGCGTAGCATTCGACCGTTTTCGAAGATGATCACGGAAAATCTGTCATTGCTTTGGTATGTTGCGGCATTTTGAGGCCGAGCGGCATGACCGTGTAGCAATATATGGAAACGTTACGCGGTTGTGTGTTGGCGTCATCGGTGCATCTTGATTTGATTATACCGAAAAGCCATCCATAAAGGACATTCTTTCAAATCCACGTGTTGTCAACTATGACATGGTGATTGGAAGAGAAAGTCATCTTCGGGCAAGCGGCGTTGAGGTCTCGTGAGCGACCACGGATCCTAATCGACCCATTCTTCTTCATGGCCGGGACTATATTAGCCAATCCGGATGTTGAATTTCCTCGATGAATCCAGATTCTATGAGTTTCTTCGCCGTCAACAATTGCCTCCAATATTTGTGGGCGAAACCGTCTTCTTTGTTGCTTGGCGGGTTTGACATCGCCTTGATGTTGAAGATGTGTTTGCCACATTAGGGTCAGTCTGGCATGTCCTCGTAACTCGGTGAATACATCGATATACTCTGATTAGGGCAATCAACTCTTCCTTTTCTTCCAAGGGGAGAGTATTGCTGATGTTTATGAGTTTAGGATGCTCTTCATCCCCCATATTAACCTGGACTACCTCATCCTTAGTGGGGGGTTCTCTTTGTTCGAACCTATCCCCAAACTGCTCTTGGAGTTGATGGATCCATGGGTCTTCCCATGTTGGCATGTCTTCATCACTCTCAGCGATGCGAGGATCGAGTAGCCATATTTGACATTAAAGCCTTGAAAGCTTCTCAGAGGTGTCGAATCCCAAGCCGAAGAGTGGGATGAATGTCGTCTCCCTCACGGGTGGATTATTATCAATCGACCACGAGCATTCATCTTCGAGGAGGATTAAATATCATCCCTTCTAAATGCATAGTAATTATCAGGCTTCCCTTTTGGGACATATGCGCTCTGGGAGGACTTCGAGGACCTGCGCCAAAACATAGACCTTCTCCTTGTGCCAGTTGTACCCCCTCTTCATGATACCCGGTGTTTGGACTATATCTGAATGTGTGGAGGATAGGTCCATTGTCGTCTTGTCGTTTTGAAGAAGTGATTATTATTTGGAGCGCATCTCCTTTTAGTAAACCAAGTCTTTTCACTACTTGATCTTACGTGGGATGGCGAGTCTTTGTCCCAAAGAGTCTGGAGCTGCTTTTGTGTAAACAAGATGGCCGAGTTGGCGAGGTGCAACTTCTGGATCATTGTATAAACTGTTATCACATCATTCAAAGATAAAGGATACTCTAAATGCGTCATTTATTGATTCATGGCAATTTGCCAATTACAATGTTCATCGGCGATTCTTCATCGTCAAGATTGATTACAAGGGGTACAATGTCATTTAAAACAAAACCTCCACTATAACCAAGCCGGTTTGGTATCGGCTTCTTCACGGTATCCGTACCTTGGGCGATGATTGATTTAGACTCATTACCGTAGAGGAGAGAATCGGTGAAATAATTCTCCATCCCTTAAGCGGTTGTTTGTCGCGACCACCGTCTTGACCTCATTATTAGTGTCTACATATTTGAGACGATGAAGAAGTAGGCGGGACTATAACGTTATTGTGGATCCAAGGTCGACCAACAATAAGTTATAGGAAGTCTGCGTCAATCACGGGTGACTTGGACTTTAAGTCCCCATTTGGCACTTTATCGGGATCTTACCAGCGGCGAGACCTGGTGTTAAATCCATAAATCATTGTGCTGTCGGCCTTGATTCTTGGAGGAATTCAAGATGATACATGGCCTGAGGGGCATGATGCTCACGGCGGAACGGGATCGACTTGGATCAGTTAACTTCACTAGAGCCATATACGGTGAAGTATAGCGGCCTATCGTGTTGGAATTCCCGTGCATATCCTCCTTTGTAAAAGTGATGGAAGTGTTTAGTCGAGGTTGCATTCTTTGGGCCGACTCTTACGGACTCGGCCTAATCGGGTGAGAAGACTTGAATCGTGAGGGCTTCTTGAAGAGCTTCTCGTCTCTTTTGATAAGCGCGACAACTCATAGAGAGTGATCCTTGCGGGGATATTGGCTAATTGGGCCATGGCGTCGAGCGGTATGGAAGTTGAAGTTCGGTTTATCTCTTCCAATCGGTGAATCGAGGCTGCCGGAGTTGAACTTCATCGCTGCTTTCTTTGTAGCTTCTTTGCGACCACTTGCTGTTGCGCTTTCTGCGATGCGGTGAGGGTTGTTGGTACCCGACTCGAGGCGTCTTGGCATTAAGTGGGGACCGGGTACTTGTATTTGTACTCGTGTCCACTCACGGTGGCGTGGGCCGGGTTCCCCGCCGGACGGTGGAATGTTACCACATTCATCGTCTCCCTCGAGTGCGGAGTAGCATGGCATGCCTTTCCCTTACGCCCGGCTTTTCTTCAGCGAAGAGGCTACCATTGCTCATCTTCAAGTAGATGCAGGTGGACCCACAAGACTTGCCATTCGGGGTTGTATCACGATACAAGTCCTTTACGGCGTTGCTTGTGGAGTGCGTCATTCACCGTCTTCCTTTGCGACTTTGACCAGCGGTTGGGGTTCAAACCATGTCAGCGGCACCGACCGAAGCTTATGGACGCGCATTACTCAGACCTTCTTTTCTTTGGGCGGCTTCATAGTGATGACCCTACGTCAATTAAAGCACGGATTTTGTCCTTAAAGGTGAAGCGAGTTTAGTGGGGTGATGAAGCTATACATGAATGCGCCGCGATATCTTGGGTCATTAGTCTTCATTGCCTCCTCTTGATTACGAATCGGAGGGAGCTTGATCTTGTTATTTTCCACAAGATATTTGAAGAGGCGGGAATCTCGTTAGTCCCTAAGGAATAGGACTTGGGCTTCGGCTCTGAGGCCTTGTTTTGTGGCCCGAGGTTGCCGTTGATTGTGGTACATTCGCGGCGGCAGTTCTTCTTCTTCTTTGCTGGGGTTGGAGTTGAAATGTTTGGTTACGCAACCCTGTCTTAGGCTGCTCTTTCCCTTTGCGCGTGGGACAAAGTTAAGCGGACTTCCGTTGTCGGTGGCCTCTTTCCTTTTTCCTCTTGAGGAACCTTTGGCTTGCTCTCCACGAACCTTCAAGTCCTTCCGCGTTATCGATGGTCTTTGTACCCATTGCTTCAAGCACATCTATCGATAAGTTCTGTAGGCGAGGTTTGGAGGATGAACTCCTCGTTATTGGATCCGGCAGGTTCATTGCCTTGTTAGGATCGTTTAACAAAGATGTCCACGGTTTCTCGATCTTTACGCTTCTCGTCGAGCAATGTCGATCGATACCTCGGTATCGTCATCAAAGGTAGTAAGGCTAGACTCCATGTCGTCCAGTAGTGAATGCTCCGGCAGGGCGGTACCGTGAGAGCGACCCCGCGAAGGGTGCCAGACGAATGCCGAACCATCGAGGGTTCGTTGCGAAATAACTCCGAGGTGTGACTTGAAATAAATCAAGTCTTTGCGTCGGGGAACCCTTCCGATCAAATGGTGTGAAGTTTATTAAGTTAAACCGGCAGTGCGGGATTGATTCCCATTCCCTCGGGTATGGGCAGGAATACTGTCTTCTTTACTTCTTGGCGGAATCAATGAATTGATTTTGCTCTCCAGTCTTTGATCTTCGCTTTCACGAGCAACAACATCTATGTTTTGCCCAGCGTTGCGGGGTTGGAGGAGTTATCATCTTCTTGTGCTTCCTCGATGCGAATCGCTATCATCTTCATCGACATTGTTGGCTTCGATTCACCTTGATGTTTTGTCGAGGCTTGGATGTTGGTGGTGCATTTCTCTCATCGATGCATGGCCAACTCCATTTCTAACTTGAAGTTTTCCGTTGTTTATTCAGCGGCGTCTAGCATTTTGGCCACTTGATGCATGCGATCATAAAGCGTTTCTTGGGGGCTCCCTTAGCTAGATATAGTATGATCGATCGTTCTTGAGCCAATATCGGCGCATCATCCTCGCGGGTATCCCTTGAAGTTTATCGTTATCACGGACCGTCGGATAGTCGGACATAAGCGAGTTAGCGTTGCGTCTTTGGGAATAGCGTGGCGATGGTTCTTTCTGGTCATATTATTAGTGACCTCGGCAACTCACCCTCGGGGAGGTCATCCTTTTCGCGAATCGCCTTGACCTAGGTCTCGGCATCTCCGTGGTGAGTCTCGGAAGGCTGACACCTTTACGGAGCTTCTTGATGGCAATTGCACTCAGAGACATCGTCTTAATGAGCTTGGAGCACAAGCATGAGCTGCGTCAATTTGGGGAATCCGCCGAGATTTTCTCGTACTTGCCGCGGTGATACGGCTCATCGGTGTGTTAATGCAGACAGCTGTGCCGTATGCGTGATCTCGGGTATAGCGTCCTCATCGTCGGATGAAAGCGTCTCCCAGAGGGCGGGTCAATCCATCGAAACTTCGAAAGTGACTTCGCTAGACTTTTGCCGATGTGAGCTGAAGTCTCGGCGGACTCTCGGACCGATTTTCAATCCGATAGGAGAGGTGCGAGGAATCTTCTTGTCCTTGTTGGGCAGTGCGACCTCACATAGGAGTGACGTGATTCTCTCAGGGCCAGAGGCGATCCTTGATAGTCGGTTTGGTGGTGGCGGGAGTTGGCTTCACCAGCTGATTGATCTGAGCGCTTTGACTTTGAGGTGTCGTCAATCTTGGACCTTGGCGTTGGATCACAGCGCTTATCCATCTCGGTTTAGATGCGAGGCAGAAGTGTGGGCAGCGAGGTTGGGGCACCATTAGACTTGGGCCTCCAAACACGCGGTATGTTGGTGGCTTCTTTGCCACTTCCTTCTTTAACTCCACGACTGCTTGCACCGGCTTCGTGCTGCGCAAAGAGTCTTGGCGCTTCGGATCGCTCTGAAGTGTGGCCGGTTCCGTTTGACCAGGACCCACTTTCGTCGGTTGGCGGCTTGGATAAGCCGTCGATCACTTGGTGAAGCCTGCGTGAGTTTGGATCTTAGATCCGCCGTAGCGGACCCCATCCATGGATTGCATGACCTTGGCAAGCTTCGCCATGCTTTAATCGTCTTTTGGCGGCTTCGCTGGAAGGCGCCGCATCGTCGGCGTTCATCTCGGGCACCATCGGACTTGAGCCGAAGGGATTTCGCTAGCTACCGGAGGTTGGACTTAGCGTCAGGGGCTCTACATCGAGGAGCCCATCGGGTTCTCCTTGCTGTGGGAACCTTCTTGGAGGCGGAGGCTCTGGATGCGGAGGAGGGTGAGGATAGGTACTCCTCTCGAACTTCTCTGGTCGAACTCGAACTTCGACCTCTTCTTCCAGGGATAGGGATCAGCGGTTCGCGCCACGGCGACCTCCGATCCGAGGCGGTGGCTCCCAATGTTCGCCCGGCTTGTTGCGGTAAAGTTGGAATGATTGTCATTGATTTGAACTTGCTTACTTCTTTGGCCTACAACAAAATTCAAAAAAGAAATAGCCTTTTATTTTAAAACACAATGAAAATCAAAAATTTAACTTTTATCCTTTTGAACAAACCACGAGGATCTGTTATATCGAGGTCCTAAACTTGCGTGGGTTCTTTGCACGTCTTAGGGGACTTTTTGTGTCGAGTGGACCGCAGCGCAATTCAATCAAGTAGAGACCGGGTTGAAACTCTGATGTAAAGGGGCTCGTTTCACGCGAAAGGCGCTGAGGGAATCACACTCACGAAGGAGAGGATCGCTGCGGGGATCGCCTCCACGAAGGAGAGGATGCGGGCCGGGTGAGATCTACAGGAGAAATCCGGCGCTATCCACGAGGTTAAGGCGAAGCTTAACCTAGAGGGTATCGTAGTTCGACCAATTCGGTTACCTTTAAACTTGTAGATCGGCGTCGATGCGTTACTTGTACTCATTTGCTTTCGGGACCGTCTTGCGGATTGCACAATTAGATCTCGCAGGAATTCTTCAAAGTCCGAGCTCTTCCAAATCCTCAAAATCCAACCTCAGGAAGCCTCCGAAAATCCAAGCCCTTAATCCAGAGTGCCCTGAAGATGACACCCCCTATTTATACAATGGGGGTGCCTATAGGGTGGCTCAGTAAAGTGGTAGAGCCTCCCCGACCCAGGGAGCACCTCGGCCAAGTTGGCGAGGTGGCTCGACAGTGTAGAAACCCGCCTAGCCACTTTGGTAGAGGTTTGGCCTGGCCAGATCTTCTGGCGTTTTCGGTTTCGTCGTTTCTCCGTCGATTCTTATTCGATTCTTTTGGTCTTAGGGCTTAGTTTTGCTCCGGTGATGTCCGTTGTGTTTGATGCATTGCCGATCAACTTTGAGCTTAAGCGGCCCGTTTGCATGGCGGACTAAATGCGGTTGATTCCGTCCGTCAGCGTTTGAGTTTAGTCAACTTCGACGCGTCGTTTCATTGGCTTCGTCATGCCTTGGAGCTCACTTTATGTGCTTTCGTCGACCGGCTCTGGCGTGATCGTTTCGCGGCGTCGGTTTGTCGAATGGATCGTTGGTTGCCAACCCAGCGTCCGAGGTTTCGTTCGATTAGCGATAAGCAATTTTTATGCCTACAACTTTGAAGTGGAAATCGGATCTAATTCCTTATCATCGGTAGCAAATCGAGATGGCTCGTTTGAAGAGTTCTTCATCGAATATATCCGCGCCTCAAAAGCGTACCTTGAGGATACGCGGCGTTAAGCGGTGTCGTTAACACAACCTTAGAGGCAGAACAGCAGTTGCGGTTAGGACTCTGACTCTTGATATCAATATATGTTTGCGGTAAAAGTCGGGATGATTGTCATTGATTTGAATTTGCTTACGGCTTCTTTGGCCTAGCGAAATTCAAAAGAAATGCCTTTTATTTTAAAATTACAATGAAAATCAAAAAGATTACAACTTTTATCCTTAGTGAACAAACCACGAGGATCTACATATCGAGGTCCCGCTTGCGTGAGGTTCTTTACTGTCTTAGGGGACTTTTGTGTCAGTGGACCACATAATTCAATCATGGTAGAGACCGGGTTACGGAACTCTGGATGTAAAGGGCTCGTTCCACGAAACAAAGCGCTGAGGGATCACACTCCGCGAAAGAGAGGATGCGCTGGGGATCACCTCCTGCGAAGGAGAGGATCGCGGGGCGGGTGAATCTACTAGGAGAAATCCTGGCGCTATCCACGAGGTTAAGGCGAAGCTTAACCTAGAGGGTATCTGTAGTTGACCGAATTGGTTACCTTTAAACTTGTAGATCATCGTCGCGCGGTACTCCATTTGTTGCTTTCGGGACCGTCGCCCGATCTTGTAGATCTCGCCAAGAATTCTTGAGAAGTCGAGCTCTTCCAAATCCCAAAATCCTCTCGGATCGGCAAAATCCCCTCCCTCGAAGATGACACCCCTATTTATACAACTCGGGGGTGTTTGATAACTTTCGGCCAAGTGGCAGAACCGCCTCGGCTCACTGGCGAGTTCCTCGACCAAGTTGGCGAGTGGCTTCGGCAAAGTGGCAATTTCGCAGGAGTACCTCGGCCAAGTTGGCGAGAATCGCGCCTCTCTCGCCGTTTGGCGTCGTTTTCGTCGTCTTAGGCGTTTTTCGTCTTCGGACTTGGGTTAGTCTATACTTGATTAGGGCTAATTCTTGGTTTGTTCGGTTCAGCGGTCTGAAATCGATCGTCGTTCAAGTCGGTTTAACCCATGTGCTTGTGGCGTGGGTTGCGATCGAGTTAAGCGTCTTAGCGATTCGGCGTCCGTGTCATTCGATGGGTTGTCATTCGCCGACTCCCGTCACGAGTTGGCCGGGGATCTTGTAAGTATTTTTCAGCGCCTCTGAGATACCCCCTCAAGCGTCTGGTCTCGATTCTTGATGAGTGCGGGATGCTTTGGACATGATAGTTCCCGACCTTGATGGTGAGAGTCCACAAGATAGCTTCAAGTCTTCAATTCTTCGGACCATCGGTTCTTTGTAGGATTTACGATAAGATCCGCGGTCTTTGCATTTATTTCGACGCTTGTTATCTTGCTTCGAAGGTTGGGTGAGTTTTGTTTGTAACTTCGTGTGGGTTGAGTGCGTTGTTTGACTAACCATCAATTTTGGACTTCTCCGTGTAGAACTCCTTGTTGGCCCGCGTTAGGCGTGTCGAATACATGGAACTTCATAACCCTTACTTTCATTATTCCTTCATCATCCGTGTTGTTGGTTTAACTTCTGGCGGGGAGGATATGATTATCGATGTCAACATGACTTTCCTCCTCATCGATTATCCCTCTCTTGGAGATTATGGTGGGGGAAATTAGGGATTCGAGTTATCCTTAAGAATATGGATTTATTCTCCAGGAACTCCTCGTTGAAATTTTGGAAACGGTTACTACGTAATCCTAGTTGGAGTAGAGTTGGCAGTTGATCGGCGTCGATGCAATCGCATGATCGAGTTATCCTAGAATATTTCTTGTGAGAATATTCTTTAGAACTCTCGACAATTTAGGAAGCGGTTTATACTCGTAATCCTAGTTGGAGTAGGATTAGGCGGCAGCGTTGATAAATCGATGCAATCATACGATCGAGTTATCCTAAGAATATTTCTTGTGAGAATATTCTTAGGGAACTATCGACAAATTAGGAAATAGTTTATACTCGTAATCCTAGTTGGGTAGGATTGACGCTAGCGTTGATTGGCGTCGATGCAATTCATTGAGGTTATCTGCCGAATAAACCTTGAGTCTTTCCCAATATAGCGGAAGAATTGGGAGCCAATAGCGGACTGATTTGGCTATCTTGACATTCAAACAAGATTCCAATTAGAACTCCTAATTAGGTGATTAGAGTCCTAATTAGTGGAATTGATTTAGCTCAATTAGAATTCTACTTCTTGCCAAATAGGAGTCCTTGTTCAAAGGGATTGGGTGCATGTGGGGTTGTTATTAATACCCACAGGCTTCTTTCTTCTTGACCTAAGGCGGCCCCACAGTGCTTTCTCTCTCTTGTTTTCATCTACTTCGCCGTCTTATCTCCTTCGATCAGCGAGGTATGTGCGAGGGGTAAATTCTCTTTTTTTTTCTTCTTCTTGTCGTCTGCGGCCAGACCACGAGGGAAGGGCCGGCCCGGCCCGAGCGGCATTGCGCCAGTACGGTATGGCCTTGGCCCGCGACAGCCAATGTTGTCTAGCGCCGGCCTACGCCTTATTGCGGCGCTGATGCATGTATTTGCGTGCTTATACATTGCGCCGGCTCTGAGGTGCAGCGCCAGCGAGCGACGGAGTCTTCTGGCCGGTGACGCCAGCATTACTTATGATGTGGCCCAGGCTGATCTGGTTGGCCGGGGAGGCACCAGTGCCTCGGTGCGTGATCCGTGAAACCCACAGCCGGACCAAGCAGACTACATTCTTTGGGTCGCTGATTTTTATTTGCATATCTAACTTTTAAATCGTGTTTTGCAGCCGATGTCGTCGGGAGATCCGCGGCTCAGGAGCGGTCGACTTCGCGCGGCGTGAATCACGCCTCCTTCTCGGTGGTGCGCCAACTTATTACCTTCACCGTGTATATACGTTATATCCGCCGTTCTCCTTTGTGGCGATTGGGAAGAAGCCGAACTCCTCCTTTGGGGGACCGGCGGCCAGTTGTTACTCTCGTTAAGACCCAGCCGTTCTCCTTTGTGAGGCGATTGGGAAAAGAGAGATTCTCGCCGTGAGGATTGAGGCTTCAAAGATCACCGATCTCGATGTTTTTAGGGGGGCGATTTCACACCGTACTCGCCGCAGTAGAGCGGAATATATTGCGCTTGGTTTCGCGCGGCTATATTTATCGTTCTCCGGGTATCGATCTGGATGAAATCGTCGTGCGAATCATAAAGTCGTGACTCAATCTCGGGGGTTTAGAGAAGAGTTCTGCTTATCTTTGTTTCCTTTTCAAGATATTCCTCCTAAATGATCTGTTAACCCTTTGTTCTCTTGTGGTGGCGGATGCTCGATGACTATTAGTCTATTTGAAGGCTCCAAATGTCAAGTCTCGATTCTTAAGGTCATCAGGAGAAGATCTCTTTCCACAGAGGCGAACCGCGTGGTGGCACCCTTGAGGAAGAAACCAGCGGCTGAGCCTACTATCATAATTTTGGATGGCGAGTTTGAGGATCGCTTCCATCCTCCGATCCGCCGCCTTCCTTACTGACCTTGGCGAAACAGGATTTCCCGACCCTTAGTATAGAGGCGGTGAGGCCGGGTTAATCTTGGCGGACCACTTCCATGAATTCAACTATCGCCGAGATTGCCGGGCCAAAATCTGGTTCGACTCGGTTACGTGATGGGTCTCCTTATTTGTTGGAGAATGGTTTGAAGCGACGATCTCTATTATCGAGGTTAGATGAACTTTTATGGTCTTCGCCCATTCATATTGAGTATCTTGGAGGAATTCGTGTTGGTGGCCCTCGGCTAGCTAATCGTTGTGAGCAAAAGCTCACTAGGCTGCTAACTCTTGCATCGTGTGGAGGATTTAGCCTTTTGAATCATCGCGATGGTGTCACGACTCATCGGCGAAGCTGGATCAAGGCTTCGTGAGCGAGTTTTCGCGAGAGGAAAATATCGAGAAAGAGATCATATTTTCGAACTCATATGGCGGCAATGTCTTGCGTAAGATAAACTTGTACCACACCATGTCGAGCGTCTGAGGAATCAAAGGCTGTTCAAGGGAGAAGCGTTGAAGGATTTCGCGTGAGTGCACGAGTCGGGATGTCGCGAGCGTGAGTAGCAAGTCCTCGAAGCGTCGTCGAACATCTGCGAACTATTACCGCGAACTCGCGAAGAGAACTTGAAGGAAGCCAAAGCTTCGGGTTCGGCGACCGGGGAGGAAAAACTAGCGCCGTCAAAGTGACCTGCTTCCTTCACATTACTAGATTGCGCCAAGTCGATGTCTTTGCGGGACTTTACATTCTCTTTGTTGGCCAGTCGTTCACGATTTTTATTTAGATGTATTATCATAACTTTGCTTGAATCAATTGTCACGACAATTGTAGCTCCTTCTATATTTGCTTCAAATGAATAAGATCTATTCCTTCATTGTTTATTATGATTCTTTTGCCGTGGAAATAATTAACCATAATACTTATAGGATTTTGGCAAACCCTCAGCCATCAACGGGTTTGATTAGCCTTTACCAACCACCGTTTGAGTTGGGCTAGCGTGTAGATTATCTAAATCCGTTCTACACACAACGTTGTGCTAAAAGAATGAAACTCTTCTAGACTTGTTGCTATGATATTGAATACATAGGCCATTATCTTTTACGGGCAAGAGGCCACGACAGCGTGTTCGCGTGACTCATCCTTCTTAGGCGGGGCCGAAATACCCCAGAACTCGGTGGTCTTCTTCAATCGGAAAAAGACTAAGCCGGCAGCAGCGTGTGGCGTTGGCTTTATCCCTTCTTAGGCCGGGACGAAATACCCAGTCGAACTCACGGTGTCTTCTTCAATGGAGAAAAGACTAAGCCGACAGCGTGTGGTGGCTTTATCCCTTCTTAGGCTTCGGGATAAAATGCCCGAGTCGAACTCGGTGTCTTCTTCAATCGGAAAAAGACTAAGCCGACCTTGTAGCGTGGCGTTGACTTTAGGGTTATGGCCACCCGACCCTCAAGCGGGTTTGATGAGCCTTTACCGCTACGTTTGAGTTGGGCTGGCGTCGCGGATTATCGGATCCGTTCGCATGGCGTTGTGCTAAAAGAATGAGACTCTCTTAGACTTAATGCTACGATGTTGAATCGTGAAGCCGTCTTTTCGGAAGACTAACCGGGCGGCGTGTTGGCGTTGGCTTTATCCCTTCTTAGGCTTGGGATGAAATACCCCGAATCAAACTACGGTGTCTTCTGTCGGAGAAAGACTAAGCGAGCAGCGTGTGTGGCGTTGGCTTTATCCTTCTTGAGGCGGGATAAAATGCCCCGAATCGAACTCACGGTGTCTTCTTCAATGGGAGAAAGACTAAGCCGACAGCAGCGTGTGGCGTTGGCTTTATCCCTTCTTAGGCTTAGGATAAAATGCCCCGAATCGAACTACAGTGTCTTCTTCAATCGGAGAAAGACTAAACAGCAGCGTGTGGCGTTGGCTTTATCCTTCTTAGGCTTGGGATAAAATGCCCCAAGATGAACCTTTGTCCTCTTTTGGCCGGAGAATGGCGAACGGATTAAGATTGATTGAGGTGGGGAAGGAAGAATGTGTTCTATTTCAGGGATGAGGCTTGAGATTCCTTACCGTAGAATTGAAAAGACTTCGAGGTGACCCTCGGTCGGACTACGATCACGAAAATATCGGCATACCTCGGTGGCTACCTAAGATAAGAGGGGAACTAAGAGTGGGATCTCCACTCCGAGGCCGAAAAGACTTCGAGGTGACCTTCATTCGGACAACACATGCGAAAATCGGCGCATACCTTGGTGGCTACCTAAGATGAAGATGGAACTAAGAGTGGGATCTCCACTCGAAGCCGAAGAGACTTCGAGGCGACCTTGAGTCGGACAACACAGTGCGAAAATCCGGCCTTATACCGGTCGGCTACCTAAGATGAAGATGGAACTAAGAGTGGGATCTCACTCCGAGAACGAAAAAGACTCGGGTGACCTTCATTCGGACAACACAGTGCGAAAATCGGCATACCTTGATCGGTATACCTAAGATGAAGATGGAACTAAGAGTGGGATCTCCACTCAAAGGAGCGAAAAGACTTCGAGGTGACCTTCAGTCCGGACAACACAGTGCGAAAATCCGGCGCATACCGGTCGGCTACCTAAGATGAAGATGGAACTAAGAGTGGGATCTCCACTCAGAACCGAAAAGACTTCGGTGACCTTGATCGGACAACACTGGTGCGAAAATCGGCGCATACCTTGATCGGCGCTACCTAAGATGAAGATGGAACTAAGAGTGGGATCTCCACCGAGAGCGAAAAGACTTCGGGTGACCTTGGTCGGACAACTGGTCACGAAAATCCCGCGCATACCTTGATGGCTACCTAAGATGAAGATGGAACTAAGAGTGGGATCTCCACTCAGAGAACCGAAAAGACTCGGGTGACCTTGATCGGACAACACAGTGCGAAAATCGGCGCATACCGGTCGGCGCTACCTAAGATGAAGATGGAACTAAGAGTGGGATCTCCCTCAGAGAACGAAAGAGACTCGGGTGACCTTGAGTCGGGCAACACGATGCGAAAATCGGCCTTACCCGATTCGTAGCTACCTAAGATGAAAGTTCGATTGCACCGGTTGAGCTACGGAAAAGGATGGAATGAGAACCCTTCCGTTAACCACGAAAGGATCTTATGCTTGGAGAGGAAGAATTTTATATTCTATCTCCGGCGTAAAGGGATTTTAGTGGGCCTCTTGTTCATAAACGGAATCAAGAGGATTTTGGTAATGTACCGAGAAAATTTGTAGACCTACCGTCAAAATTTGATCGTGAAATTATGATGGAGGATAAATTTAGGGTTATCCTCAAGAAAAGTGGTGCAACGTCGAGAACTTCCGTCGAAGCGGGTTATCCGAAGATACTAAGGGTAATATTTCTTGAGGAACTTCCATTTATCGGCATTAATTGCGGTCGCCATTGGGTAATTAAGCGGCGTCGCATTAAGGTAGACCGTTTCTATTACAAGCGGACCCTCCCATTTAGGTTAATTTACCTTTCTTCTTGGAAGTGAGGATTATCGGTGTCGGCGTGGGACCAAATCTCCTTCTCTAAAGGTTCTCGTCGAACTTTCTTGTTGAAAGCCCTCGACATCCTAGCTTGGTAAAACTCAATGCATTGTTGAGCCTCGAGCTTCTCATCTAACATCTCAAGCTCTTGAGGCGTTTACGATGTTGTTCTTGGTCGTCATCTCTTGAAGGAGGCGTCGAAGTGGTCTGAATTTCCAGGAGAAGCGCCGCGCAGTAAACCCGGGACGGGGTCTCTCGGTTGGTGTCGCGTCTGATGCGTCGCGTCATGAGTGCTTCTCGAGTTTATCATCGGTCGTTTCTTTCACAAGCGGCCGATTTTGCGATGGTCTTGTTGAGCGCCTCGGCTAATCCATTTCTTCTTTGGATTATAAGGCATTGGCGAGACATCTTGTATCTTGAACTTTAGCAAAACGATGAAGGAATTGCGATGAATTGGGGACGTTGTCATGCGATCCGTCTTGGAACAGTGTCGGTAAATGACATGGTGTTTGATAAATTGGCGGCGGTACTTCGCCTTTACTTCTTTTAGCGGAATTGCCCGGCCCCGGAAGTAGTCGGTGATTGCTAGAATAAACCGATGCGCCTTTGGCCAAGCGGAGGAAAAATGGGACCTCGGCGTCCATTCCCCATGTCTCGAATGGCGGGATGTGGCGAAGGGTGCAGCTGCTTTCGAGGCGATGCATATAATTGGCGTGAATTTGACATCGTGGCATTTCGGCGTACTCGACAGCGTCATTAATCATCGTTGGCGAAGTAGCCCATTCTCTGATTCGATCGTAGAGCTTGGGACCCGGTGGTGTGCACCATTCACCTTCGTGTGCTTCAGGACCTCTCCTGCCTCTTTGTTTGAGAGGCATCGAACAAAAGACCGTCGTACCCGGCGATATAACATCGGGTTTAGTGTCAATAAAGAATCTTGGAGCTCTTGGGATTGACTCTCTCTCCTTCGTCTTGTGGCGAGAATACCATGCAAGACATGTCGATGATAGGAAGCGTAATCTCGGGGCTCAACTTGGTTTGGGTTGCATGTACTTCTTTGGTAACTAGCCCTTTATCTTCTTGTGCCTCATCGTATAATGAGTGCGAAGAGTTGGTGAGTCTGGCCGTAACTAGTTGCTTTCGGTCTCGGAAGGTTGTGCTAGCGACCACTTAGCTGCCCGGTGCATCCATAAAGCGTTTTGGGAGGGATATATTCGATGAAAAACTCTTGAATGAGTCCGCATTTCAGCGGCTATCGATGATAGGGGATTAGATCCGGATTCACGACCGTAGTCACCACGAACTGCTTAACTATCAATTGCGAATCGCCATGCGCGAGATATTGACCCCGGCTCCTTGGCGAAACTAAGTCCAATAAGTAGCGCGTTGTATCCAGCTCGTTATTGGAACAGGTTGGTGAGTGAATAAGCGGGCATGACATGATTCGGAAACTAAGACAACCCGACTCGTGAAATCTTAGAACATCAGGGGCACTTGCCACATTGGTTTTCGAGAGGCTCGATCAAAATACAATCGCCATATTTGTTGGTGCGATGTAGTGTTGACTTCTTGAACTTCATCAGGAAGATCATCATATAGCTCAAGCTGCATCCGTTGTGGTGGTGACCAAGATCTAAATCGCTTGTCCTTTGGCCACTTGTTTGAAATACAAGTCATATTGGGACAAGAGCAAGGCCCATTCGCCAGCGCCAACTCATCGAGGCGGTGGGTCATAAATATCGGACGGATTTCACGTTAGAGATAACATAAATCGTCATCGGCTAAATAGTGCGCATTTTACGAATCGCGAACACTAATGCAAACGGCGCTTCTCGACCATTGGATATCGAGACTTCGGCCGCAGCTAATGTTAAACTCGGGTAATACTTGCTTTGTTGACCGCCGTCGTCGTCTTAGCTGAGTGCGCTTAGTGATCCGTTGCCTTGGCGTAGATCAAAAGCGGTTTTCCGGCCAGCGGTGCAACAAAACGGGAGGTTTAGCGAATCACGACGATCTCTTGAATGCCTTACGGCGGCGTCGTCAAATATGACCGCCCTTCTTGTTCAACTTGGAGAGCGGTGGCACTTCGGATAGGTTCGATATGAACCGTCGGATGTCATGTCGTCCTTGTAACCCCGAGTTCTCTGGATTTCGGAGGTTGCAACTCTTGAATTACCTTCACTTTGTCGGGATCGGCGTGGATTCCTTTGTGGTGGCGGCGAAGCCGAAGGAACTGCCTTTGGACATCCCAAGGAAGGATTTGGCGGGGTTCATCTTTAGGCGATGAGTCGCATGAGTTCAAATACCGTTCTAAGATCTTTGATGTGATCTCCTTTGTCACGGCTTTTCCGACCAAATCGTCGGCGTAGCATTGACCGTTTTCGAAGATGATCTGGAAAATCTCGTCATTGCTCTCACGGTATGTTCTTGGCATTTTGAGGCGAGCGGCATGGCCGTGTAGCAATATATGCGATAAAGTTACGAGCGGCTTGTGTTTGGCGTCATCGGGGTACATCTTGATTTGATTATACCGAAAAGCCATCCATAAGGACATTCTTTCAAATCCTGCGTGTTGTCAACTATGACATCGATGATTGGAAGAGGAAAGTCATCTTCGGGCAAGCAGCGTTGAGGTCTCGTAGTAAACCGAGATCCTAATCGACCCATTTTCTTCATGGCAGGGACTATATTAGCCACCCAATCCGGATGTTGAATTTCCTTGATGAATCCGATTCTATGAGTTTCTTCACCGTCAACAATTGCCTCCAATATTTGTGGGCCGAAACGTCTTCTTGTTGCTTGCGGGTTTGACATCGCCTTGATGTTGGTGATGTGTTGCCATTAAATTCGAGTCTGGCATGTCCTAACTCGGCGAATACATCGATATACTCACGATTAGGGCAATCAACTCTTCCTTTTCTTCCAAGGGGAAGTATTGCGATGTTTATGAGTTTAGGATGCTCTTCATCACCCATATTAATCGGACTACCTAGTCCTTAGTGGGGGTTCTCTTTGTTGAACCTATCCCCAAAGCTGCTCTTGGAGTTGATGGATCCATGGGTCTTCCCATGTTGGCATGTCTTCATCACTCTCAGCGATGAGAGGATCGATCGTAGCCATATTTGACATTAAAGCCTTGAAAGCTTCTCAGAGTGGTGTCGAATCCCAGAAGAGTCGGGCGAATGTCAGTCTCCCTCAGGGTGGATTATTATCAATCGACCATGAGCATTCATCTTAGGAGGATTAGTATCCCAATCCTTCTAAATGCATAGTAATTATCAGGCTTCCTTTTGGGACATATCTGCTCTGGGAGGACTCGAGGACCTCGCCCAAAACATAGACCTTCCCTCGTGTCAAGTCATACCCCCATCTCTTCATGATACCCGGTGTTTACGGACTATATCTGAATGTGTGGAGGATAGGCCCATTGTCATCTTCATCTTCTTCAAAGAAATGATTCGTTGGGCGCATCTCCTTTTAGTAAATCAAGTCTTTCTCACTACTTGATCTTGGTGGGATGAGTCTTAGTCCCAAAGGAGTCGGGCTGCTTTGCGTAAAGCAATATGGCCAGAGTTGGCGGTGCAACTCGGATCGTTGTATAAACTGTCATCACATCATTCAAAGAGGATACTCTAAATCGTCATTTATTGATTCATCGGCAATTTGCCAATTACAATGTTCATCGGCGATTCTTCATCGTCAAGATTGATTACAAGGGGTACAATGTCATTTAGAACAAAACCTCCACTATAACCAAGCCGGTTTGGTATCGGCTTCTTCACGCTGTCCGTACCTTGGTAGATGGTTGATTTGGACTCATTACAGTAGAGGAGAGAATCGGTGAAATAATTCTCCATCCCTTAAGGTTGTTTGTCGCGACCACCGTCTTGACCTCATTATTAGTGTCTACATATTTGAGACGATGAAGAGTAGGCGGGACTATAGCGTTATTGTGGATCCAAGGTCGACCCACAATAAGTTATAGGAAGTCTGCGTCAATCACATAGCAAGTGACTTGGACTTTAAGTCCCCATTTGGCACTTAATCCGGATTTTACCAGTGGGCGGGACCGGTGTTAAATCCGTAGAATCATTGATTGATGCTAGCTGGCTTGAGAATTGAATGATACATGGCCTTGAGGGCATGATGCTCCTGTGGAACCGGATCGACTTGGATCGGTTAACTTCACTAGAGCCATATACGGTGAAGTATAGCGGCCTATCGTGCTTGGAATTCCTCGTCGCATATCCTCCTTTGTAAGCGTGATGCGGGGAAGTGTTTAGTCGCAAGGTTGCATTCTTTGGGCCGACTCTTGGACTCGGCCTAATCGGGTGAGGAAGACTTACGAATCGTGAGGGCTTCTTGAAGAGCTTCTCTCGTCTCTTTTGATAAGCGACAACTCATAGAAGTGATCCTTGCGGGGATATTGGCTAATGGGCCATGGCGTCGAGCGGTATGGAGAGTTGAAGTTCGGTTTATCTCTTCGATCGGGCTGAATCGAGGCTGCGCCGAGTTGAACTTCTTCGGCTGCTTTCTTTGTAGCTACCACCCTGGCTGTTGCGCTTTCTGCGTGCGAGTGGGGGATTTGTTGGTACCCCGGCTCGAGGCGTCTTGGCATTAGGGTTCGGGGACTTAGGGTACTTGTACTTGTACTGTGTCCCTCACGGTGGCGTGGGCTTGAGTTCCCCGCCGGACGGTGGAATGTTACCACTGTTCATCGTCTCCCTCGGACTTGCGGAGTAGCATGGCATGCCTTTCCCTACGCCCGGCTTTTTCTTGAAGAAGGGCTACCCATTGCTCATCTTCGGTAAGTGCAGGTGGACCCACAAGACTTAGCCATTCGGTACGTATCGATACAAGTCCTTTACGGCGTTGCTTGTGTGGGTGGTCATTCACCGTCTTCAACGCAACTTTGACCAGCGGTTCGAGGTTCAAACCATGTCAGCGGCACCGACCGAAACTTATGGATACGCATTAGCTCCGACCTTCTTTTCTTTGGGCGGCTTCATAGTAATGACCCTACATCAATTAAAGCTTGGATTTTGTCCTTAAAGGTGAAGCGAGGATTTAGTGGGGTGATGAACCGCCTATGGTACGCGACAAGATTTGGGTCATTCGTCTTCATCGCCTCCTCTTGATTACGAATCGGAGGAGCTTGATCTTGTTATTTTCCACAAGATATTTGAAGAGACCAAGAATCTCGTCGTCCCTAAAGGAATAGGACTTGGGAATCTCGGCTCTAAGGCCTTACGTTTTTGTGGCCCGAGGTTGCCGCGTTGATTTCTGCTCGCTACCGCTGTCTGCCACTTGCCTTCTTGGGTTGAGTTGGAACGTTTGGTTATAACCGCCGTCTTGGCTTGCTCTTTCCCTTTGCCGGCGGGACAAAGTTACGCCGAGCTTCCGTTGTCGGTGACCTCTCTCGCCTTTTTCCTTTTGAGGAACCTCTCGGCTTGCTCTCCACGAACCTTCGGGTCCTTCCGTTATCGATGGTCTGTACCCATTGCTTCAAGCACATCTATCGATAAGTTCTTGTAGCGGTTTGGAGGATGAACTCCTCCGTTATTGGATCCCGACGGTTCATTGCCTTGTTAGAATCGTTTGACAAAGATATCCACGGTTTCTCCGTCTTTACGCTTCGTCGAGCAATGTCGATCGATACCTCGATATCATCATCAAAGAAATTGGTAAGGAAGCTAGACTCCATGTCGTCCATTTGTGAATGCTCCGGCGAGGCGGCGGTACCATTCGGCAGGCCCCCACGAAGGGTGCCGACGAATGACCGAACCATCAGGGGTTCGTTGCCAGAAATAACTCCGAGGTGTGACTTGAAATAAATCAAGTGCTGCGTCGGGGAACCTTTCCCGTCAAATGGTGTGAAGTTTATTAAGTTAAACTTGACTGCACGGATTGATTCCCACTCCCTCGGGTATGGGCAAGGAATACCTGTCTTCTTTACTTCTTGAGCGGAAATCAATGAATTGATTTTGCTCTCCAAGTCTTTGATCTTCTCGCTTTCCTGAGCAACAACATCCATGTTTTGCCCAGCGTTGCGGGGTTCAGGAGGGTTATCATCTTCTTGTGCTTCCTCCTGATCTGAGTCGCTATCATCTTCATCGACGTTGACGCGCTGACTCGATTCACCTTGATGTTTCGTCAGGGCTTGGATCTGTTGGTCGTGCATTTCTCTCATCGTCTGCATGGCCAACTCCATTTCTAACTTGAAGTTTTCCGTTGTTTATTCAGCGCCGTCTAGCATTTTGGCCACTTGATGCATGCGATCATAAAGCGTTTCTTGGGGCTCCCTTAGCTAGATCTGTATGATCGGATCGTCGGAGGCAATATCGGCGCATCATCCTCATGGTATCCCTTGAAGTTTATCATTATGCGGACCGTCGGATAGTTCGGACCATAAGCGAGTTAGCCGTTGCGATCGCGAATAGCCCGTGGCGATGGTTCTTTCTGGTCATATTATTAGTGACCTCGGCAGCTCACCCTCTCGGAGATCATCCTTTTGCGAATCGCCTTGACCTAGGTCTCGGCATCTCGTGGTGAGTCTGGAAGGCCGACACCCTTTACGGAGCTTCTTGATGGCAATTGCACTCCAAGAGCATCGTCTTAATGAGCTTGGAGCACAAGCATGGCTGCGTCAATTTGGGGAATCGCCGAGATTTTCTCATACCTCTTGCGGTAGTACGGCTCATCGGTGTGTGTACGGAGCAACTGCCGTATGTCGTGATCTTTCGGGTATAACGTCCTCATCGTCGGATAAGCGTCTCCTTAGAGGGCGGGTCAATCCATCGAAACTTCGAAAGTGACTCGCCTAGACTTTCGCCGATGTGGTAGCGAAGTCTCGGCGGACTCTCGGACCGATTTTCAATCCGATAGGAGAGCTGCGAGAATCTTCTTGTCCTTGTTGGAGCAGGTGCGACCTCTGCATGAGTGACCCGTGATTCTCTTCGAGGACGAGGCGATCCTTGATAGTCGGTTTGGTGGTGGTGGCGGAGTTGGCTTCACCAGCGATTGAATCTGAGCGCCTTTGTCTTTGGCGTCGTCGGTCTTGGACTTTGGCGTTGGATTTACAGCGCTGTATCCTTCGGCTTAAGCGAGAGGCGAGTGTGAAGCGGAGGTTGGGGCACCATTAGACTTGGGCCTCAAACTGGCGATGCGTTGGTGGCTTCTTTGCCACTTCCTTCTTTAACTCCGCGAGCTGTTGCACCAAAGCTTCGTGCTTGCGCAGAGTGCTTGGCTTCGGATGCGCTCACGAAGTGTGGAAGCGGTTTCGTTTGACACGGACCCACTTTCGTCGGTTGGCGGCTTGGATAAACCGTTGATCACTTGAGGTGAAGCCTCTGCGTGAGTTGGATCTTAGATCCGCCGTAGCGGACCCCATCCATGGATTGCATGGCCTTGGCAAGCTTGCGCGCCATGCTTTGTCATCGCCTTTGGCGAGCTTCGCTTGGAGAGTGCGGCGCATCGTCGGCGTTCATCTCGGGCACCATTTGGACTTGAGCGCCGAAGGGATTTCGCTACTGCGGCGGCGAGGTTGGACTTCGCCGTCACGGGGCTCTACATCGGAGGCCCATCGGGTTCTCCTTGCGGCGGAGACCTTCTTGGGCGGCGGGGAACTGGATCGGAAGAGGTGAGGACAAGTACTCCTCGAACTTCTCTTGGTCGAACTTCGAACTTCGACCTCTTCCTCCGAGGGATAAGGATCAGCGGTTGCGCACGGCGACCTCCGATCTGAGGCGGTGGCTCCCACTGGTCGCCCGGCTTGTTGGCGGTAAAAGTCGGGATGATTGTCATTGATTTGAATTTGCTTACGGCTTCTTTGGCCTACAACGAAATTCAAAAGAAATGCCTTTTATTTTAAAGTACAATGAAAATCAAAAAGATTACAACTTTTATCCTTAGTGAACAAACACGAGGATCTCTATTATATCGAGGTCACCGCTTGCGTGAGTTCTTTGCGTCTTAGGGGACTTTTGTGTCCGTGGACCACAGCGCAATTCAATCTGGTAGAGACCGGGTTCGGAACTACAGATGTAAAGGGGCTCGTTTCCGCGAAGAAGCGGCGCTGAGGGATCACACTCACGAAGGAGAGGATGGCTGAGGATCACACTCACGAAGGAGAGGATCGAGGGCGGGTGAGATCTACTAGGAGAAATCACAGCTATCCACGAGGTTAAGGCGAAGCTTAACCTAGAGGGTATCTGTAGTTCGACCGAATTGGTTACCTTTAAACTTGTAGATCGGCGTCGATCGCACTTGTACTCATTTGCTTTCGGGACCGTCGCCGATTACTCGTAGATCTCGCAAGAATTCTTGAAGTCAGAGCTCTTCCAAATCCCCAAAAATCCTCTCGGATCGGCAAAATCCCCCTCCCTCGAAGATGACACCCTATTTATACAACTCGGGGGTGTTTGTCTTCGACCACTTGGCGAAACCACCTGACAAATGGCGAGTGGCTCGACCATGGTGGCGAGTGGCTTCGACCATGGTGGTAGAGCAGCTCGGCTCACTGGCCGATCACCTCCGACCACTGGTAGGGTTCCTCGGCCAAATTGGCGGTTCCACTCGACCACTTGGGCAGGAGTACCTGACCGTTGGTAGAATACCTCGACCAAGTTGGTAGGGTCGCCTCTCTCGCCGTTTCGCGTCGTTTTCCGTCGTCTTCCGGCGTTTTTCGTCTTTCGGACTTGGGTTCCGTCTATACTTGATTCCGGGACTAATTCTTGGTTTGTTCCGGTTCAACGGTCCTGAAATCCGATCGTCCGTTCAAGTCCGGTTTAACCCATGCTTGTGACGCTGTGGGTTCGCCGTCGAGTTCGCGTCTTAACGATTCGACGTCCGTGTCATTCGATGGGTTGTCATTCGCCGACTCCCCGTCACGAGTTGGCTTCGGGGATCTTGTAAGTATTTTTCAACGCCTACAATATATGATGAGGTACAAGAAGATAAGGGGTTAGTTACCAAAGAAGTACATGCAACCCAAACCAAGTTGGAGCCCCGAGATTGGCGCTTTCCTATCATCGACTACGTCTTGCATGGTATTTTGCCAGAAGACGTGAAGGAGAGAGAGTCAATCTGGCGAAGAGCTCCAAGATTCTTCTATGACACGGAAACCCAGATGCTATATCGCCGGGGGTACGATGGTCTTTTACTCCGATGCCTCTCAAATAAAGAGGCAGAAGAAGTCCTTCAGGAAGCACACGAAGGTGAATGTGGTGCGCACCAGCCTGGTCCCAAGCTCTATGATCGAATCAGGAGAATGGGCTACTTTTTGCCCACAATGATTAATGACGCAGTCGAGTACGCTCAGAAATGCCATGCGTGTCAAATTCATGCGAATTATATGCATCAGCCTCCTGAGCAGTTGCATCCTTCGGCCACATCCTGGCCATTCGAGACATGGGGAATGGCGTTGTAGGTCCCGTTTTCCTCCGTCGATCAAAGCGTCGGTTTATTCTAGCGATCACCGATTACTTCTCCAAGTGGGCTGAAGCAATCCCGCTAAAAGAAGTCAAGGCGAGTACCGTCATCAAGTTTATCAAACACCATGTCATTTATCGACATGGTGTCGGCGGATCGTGCATGACAACGGTCCCAATTCATCGGCAATTCCTTCATCGGGTTTTGCGAGAAATTCAAGATACAAGGCGTCTGCGTCGGCGACCTATAATCGGCGGCAAATGGATTAGGCGTTCAACAAGGCGATCATCAAAATTTTGTCGAAGCTTGTGAAGAATAACAAAGCGAGGCTGGGGCGATAAACTTCGGAGAAGCACTCGGGCATATCGCTGCTTGATGCACACCAGCCGGGCGACCGTACTCCACGGTTTCACGGGTGTGAAGCGATTCTCCGTTGGAAATCGATTCCGTCGCCGCGCCAGCCCTTTCCAGCGAGATGGCGGCCAGAAGAACAACATCAAAAGCGTCTCGAAGAGCTTGAGATGTTAGATGAGAAGCGCTGGAGGCTCAACAATGCATTGAGTTCTACCAAGCTAGAATGTGAGGGCTTTTAACAAGAAAGTTCGACGAGAGAACCTTTAGAAGGAGATTTGGTCCTCATTTGCTTTCGGCGACCGATAATCCTCACTTCTAAGAAGAAAGGTAAATTCGAACCTAAATGGGAAGGTCCGTTTGTAATAGAAACGGTCTACTCTAATGGTGCGTATCGCCTAATTACCCAAAATGGCGACCGGCAATTAATGCCGATAAATGGGAAGTTCCTGAAGAAATACTACCCTTAGTATCTTCGGGATAACCCGTTTTGACGGGAAGTTCCTCATGGGATGTTTCACCCCCTTTTTTCATGAGGATAACCCTAAATTTATCCTTCATCACAATTTCCCCCACCGATCAGATTCCTTGACGGTAGGTCCACAAATTTTCTGGTACATTACCAAAATCCCCTCTTGATTCCTTCTATGAACAAGAGGCCCACTCAAAATCTCCTTTCACGCTGGAGAGAGAATATAAAATTCTTCCTCTCCAAGCATAAAATCCTTTTCGTGTCAAACGGAAGGGTTCCATCTTTCATCTTAGGTAGCGCCGACTGAAGGTATGCGCCGGGATTTTCAGACCAGGTTGTCCGCCTGAAGGTCACCTGAGTCTCTTCGGTTCTCGGAGTGGAAATCCCATTCTTAGTTCCATCCTTCATCTTAGGTAGCGCCGGTGAAGGTATCTTGTAGGGATTTTCAGACCAGGTTGTCCTTTGAAGGTCACGAGTCTCTTCGGTTCTCGGTGGAGATCCCTCTTAGTTCCATCTCTCATCTTAGGTAGCGCCGGTGAAGGTATCGTCGGGATTTTGAGCCGGGTTGTCGCCTAAAGGTCACTGAGTCTCTTCGGTTCTCGGTGGAGATCCCATTCTTAGTACCGGCTCTCTCCTAGGTAGCGCCGTGAAGGTATCTTGTAGGGATTTTCAGACCAGGTTGTCCGCCTGAAGGTCACCTGAGTCTTTTCGATTTCTACAGCAGGCCCCTGCTAGTGATTTCATTCTGAGAAATAGAACATAAAGTTCCTCCTCTCTCACCAATTTATTCCGTTCAGTCATTCTCCGGTCAAAAGAAGACACCAAGGTTCGCCTTGGGGCATTTTATCCCGAAGCCTAAGAAGGGATAAAGCCAACGCCTCACAGCGTTGCGGTTTAGTCTTTCTCCGATTGAAGAAGACACCAAGGTTAGTCTTGGGGTATTTTATCCGAAGCCTAAGAAGGGATAAAGCCAGCGCCTCACCGCAGCGTTCTTTGGTTTAGTCTTTTCGATTGAAGAAGACACGAGTTTGATTAAGGGCATTCTATCCGAAGCCTAAGAAGGGATAAAGCCAGCGCCTCACCGCAGCGTTGCGGGTTAGTCTTCCCATGGAAAAGACGGCTTCACGTATTCGACATCGTAGCGATAAGTCTAAGAGAGTTTCATTCTTTTAGCACAACGTTATGTGTAGAGCGGTTTAGATAATCTACACGCTAGCCCAACTCAAACGGTAGTTGGTAAAGGCTAATCAAATCCGTTGAAGGCTGGGGGTCGGCCAATAACCCTAAAGTCGACGCCTCACACGCGTTGCCGGTTTAGTCTTTTTCCGATTGAAGAAGACACCAGAGTTCAATTCTGGGGTATTTTCATCCCGAAGCCTAAGAAGGGATTAAGCCAACGCCTCACACGCGTTGCCGGGCGATCTCTTGCCCGTAAAAGAGTACCAAGCCTATGTATTCAATATCATAGCAACAAGTCTAGAAGAGTTTCATTCTTCCAAAGACAACGCCACGTATGAACGGATCCGTGATATCCGCGCTAGCCAATTCAAACGGTAGTTGGTAAAGGCTAATCAAATCCGTTGACGGCTGAGGGTTTGCCAAAAATCCTATAAGTATTATGGTTAATTATTTCTGACGAAATAAAAGAATCATAATAAAGCATAAAAGAGGATGGAAATATGTTTTATTGATAAACGACTGAAGTTACACAAATTCTCTAAACATCAAATTTGTGACAGCAAATTTGCTGCTTTAGCTCAGATACTTTATTGAGGAAAGCTTGTTGGAGTTCCTCCTGAAGCTCGGCCCTGAAAGTCTCCTCGTTGCTATTAAGGGTCTTTGCGGTCTCCTCCTCGACTTTGACCAGCTTCTGCTTCGAGAGTTCAAACTTCTCGGACATGACTGCAAGAGTCTTCTCCTTGTTGGCCTTCGTCAGCTTCAAGATGATCAGACTCTCCCTCGCCGCATGAAGTTCCTGTTCGAGCTCTACTATTCTCGCTTCTCCAGCAGCGACACAAGACTGAAAATGTCCCACGGAAGATGAAACTTCAGCGACAGCAGTCTCCAAATGATGCACCTGGTCTCGCTGCATCTGAACTTCGAGTCCAGTAATAACGCGAGCATCACGCCAAGCTGTCAGGCGAGCCTCTGTCTCTGTCTTTATATATGAGGAGAGCCCGGCTGCCTCAAAATCGTGCAGACCTTGGAGCTTAACCTCCAAATGGTCGAGATCATCGGCAATGGCCTGGGCCAACTCGGAATAACCTGCATCTCGTATCGTGGTTACCCTAGGATCAAGGAATGGTCGGAACTGACGGAGAGAAAGCCTGGTACCGAGAAGTGTGTCTACGACTATGACCAAATAGGAAAAGAACGAACGAATTTCCACCTGGATAATAAGCCAAGATGGATTGTCGTCAGACATCAAAGCTCTCACTAAGTCGTGAAGAGCCGTCATAGACCCTGCGAGAGGGAAGGAAAAGGGTTAAAAACTCCCAAAACCAAAAAATCAACATGAGTATTGGCAGTGGAAGGGTTCATACCTGTAAAGCCAGCTCCTTGCCCTAATGCAACCGGCGAAACAACAGCAGTCGGTGGCGCATCGACCGTCTCAGTCGGTATCTAAACTTGCACGTCCGACATATCAACGGTTGCGGAAGCTGACTCAGGAAGAATAGCAGCCTCAATGTCATCAGGACGAGTCTCTGTTATCAAGCGAGAGACATTTTCAATCATAGACGTACTATTTAAAATTGAATAGTCCTATGATTATCAGGAAGGGGAGTTTTACCTTCAAAGGAATCTTATCCGGATGGCAAAACAGTCCGTTGATAGGCTCCTACTCCCTCCGCTATATTTGGAAGGATTCTGAAGATTTATTCGGCAGAATAACACCTTGCGAAGGCCCCTCGACGCCAATCAACGCGTCGCCTAAATCCTACTCCAATAAGGATTACGAGTATAAACTGTTTCCTAATTTGTCGAGAAGTTCCCGGAAGAATATCTTCACAAAAAATATTCTTAGGGATAACTCGACCGTGCGGATGCATCGGCCAATCAACGGCGTGGCAATCCTACTCCAACTAGGATTACGAGTATAAACTGTTTCCTAATTTATCGAGAAGTTCCCGAAAGAATATTCTCACAAGAAATATTCTTAGGGATAACTCGATCGCACGAATTGCGTCGACGCCAATCAACGCGTCGCCTAATCCTACTCCAACTAGGATTATGAGTATAAACTGTTTCCCGATTTAACAAGAAGTTCCTGGAGAATATTACCATGTTTTTTAAGGATAACTCGATAATCTTCAATTTCCTCCCGTTGTGGAAAAAATTGATGAATTCTGACGAGGCTTATATGGGCGCCGAACAACGCGTTCTACCTTGAAAGAACTCCCCCCACTGTATCAGTGCCGATTCGTGCGTCGCCGTCCGAGGGCCTACCAATCAGCAATTGAGGACTGGAACAAATCCCAGGAAGAATACCTCCCATCGTGGATGAATACACTCCAACGAGGAGCAATACAGCAGCGACGCCAACCGACGCGTCGTCGACAAAGGTTTCACCGATCAACGGTTCGGATCACGTAAGATCGCACGCCGGTCAACGCGTTACACTCGCCGATTGAAGGCTAAAACCCATATAGTTTGAAGCCAATTAACGCGTCGTAGTGAAGAATTCCCCGATCAACGGAGGAATCTCGAGGGTCAATTGGACGACAACCCACCGACACGAGTCAACAACAAATGAACTCAATTAGCTACAGTTCAAAATTCCAACAACGGTCAAGCAATAAATGCAGCACCGCAACACCCCCAGGTATCCTACAAAGCACTGGAGAACCTGAGAGAATTGGAGGAATCAAATACTGGAGCCAATCTCAAAAGAAATTTATCTACCGACTTCTGGTCAAAATCTCGACAACGGTCAGGCAAAAAATGCAGTACCGTAATGCTTTCAGCAATCCTACAAAGCACTGGAAAGACTGAAAGGAGTGGAGAGATCGAACGCCAAGGTCATTCACAAATCCCGTCACACCGATTGAAGGGTGAAGGGCTCATCATGTCCAAAGCATCCCAGACTCATCAAGAATAGAGACTGAGACGCTTTGGAGGGGGTATCTGTAGGCATCAAAAATTGCTTATCAGTACCCGAGCAAGACTCGTAACGATGGGTTGACAACCGACGATCCATTCGACAAACTGACACCGCATAACGCGTGAAGCGGGTTGACGAACACATGAAGTGGGTCAGCGAGGCGTACGAATCAACGAGGCTACGTGTTATGGAATGAATCCAACAAGAGAAGCTTGGCCGAGATCGTCGGATTGAGCGTCAACGAATCGGTTTGAACATCGACCGATCGTCCACTTAAACCGTTGGCGGGATGAAACCAATCAAGTGAACCAAGCGGACTTATAACGACAATGACAAGATCGGAGCGAGCGTCGCGGAAAAGTCCGAAAACCAAACCAAACCAAGGAGCCAAGCGGCGTTGGTAGAAACCGGACCGCGGTTTGGTGTCCGACAATGGCCGGACACCAAATGGTGTCCGCCGGACACTGGCCGGACACCAAATGGTGTCCGCCGGACACTGGCCGGACACCAAATGGTGTCCGCCGGACACCAAATGGTGTCCGGCCGGCAATAAGCCCCCCCTCCTCCCTCTTGTTTTGCTATAAATAGTGGGGGGGTGCTCAGGTTCAGGGGCTGGATTTTTGGAGATTGGATTTTCTGATATTCTTGAGAGAGCCCTCGCGAGATCCACGAGCCGCCGACGACAGCCCCGAAAGCACCGGCGAGCACGCCGATCTACAAACCGCGAGGTAAGCGAACTTCGGGTGACTCTGGTCGGCTGTGATTTCTCCTAGTAGATCTCACCCGGCTCGGCGATCCTCTCCTTCGTGAGTGCGATCCCCGAAGGCGATCCTCTCCTTCGTGAGTGTGATCCCCTCAGGTGCGTCGTTTCCTTCGTGAAACGAGCCCCTTCACGTCTGTATGAACATCAGTAGGTTTGGTTGACTCCATCTCGAAAAAATACGATATTTTCATATATAATTTGTCTAATTCTGACGTACGGTTTGAGAGATATGACCCGTTCTTCGTTGCAAGTTATTTTCTTCTGCTGGGTCCGCATTTGGGCTTCTGACGGTCCAGTTTTCTCCATGAATATATCCTTAGTATGTTCTACATCACTCTTTTCCCTATTGCTTATGATCCAGCATTCTCTAAAAAAGTTAGCATCAAGTCGTACGGTACTTTTCATCAAAATGATTAGAGGTGGCTCCCTCTGATCTGTAGGCCTATCTCTATTTCTGAAAGAGAGCAAGTTTCAGCAATGTACCAGTTCCTTAACAATCTGGTGGCCATTCAACATTTCTGGTCTTTTTTCAGTCAAGACAATATACAGTATCATTAAGGGGGGGGGTATCATTAAGGTTAAAGTTTACTTATGGATTCTATATAAAAGGAAACTACAAATGAAGATGAACTTATTGACAAAGGGATGGGATGGTGACCTATTCTGCTCATTTTGTCATTCTCAGCTAGAAAGTGATGATCATCTCTTCTATGATTGTATCTATACTAAAGAAATATGGAATTATTTTTTCCCAGTATTGCAACATGAGCATTGGCCTACAAACTTTGATAGCATGCTAGAATCATACAAATCTTTTATCCATAATAGCAAAGTACAGAAGCTTTGGACTATTCTTTTTCCTTCCTTCTGATGGTGAACATGGCGTGCTCATAACAACTTAATTTTTGAAGAAAGATTTGCTACACATTGTAAATTAGCCTATTCTATTGCATATTTCTCATTGTTCTGGGTAGGAAACTCATCGAAAAAACATGCAACAAGGATCAAGGAGCTGGAGAGAGAGAGAGAGAGAGAGAGAGAGAGAGAGAGAGAGAGAGATGTGTTAGAGCTCTTATTCAGGAGGAGGACAAAGCTACTGTTGTGGGAGAAATTTCTAAAACAGTAACATAACTATGTGTGTTACGACTGCAGAAACAATGGCTTTTGTTGGCTTTAATTGTTCTTTTGTTCGTGTAGCATGATCTTGTTTTATGCCCTAGCTTGTTATGTCGGGATTTTTTGTGCTGAGAGGATCAGCAACTCTGTTATCTTACTTTTTAGGGGTGAAGAGGTAGGATAAGAAGATTATATCAACCATCTATAATTCGGGTAATAGGTGACGACAAGGTCCTCTCCCTATTCTAGAATATGAAGTAATTGATCTTCTCACCTCTATTCTTCTCTAAAGCCTCTAAGCAAATATCCTTTTGTATATATTTAATAAAATTAACAGGGCAGCTTGCCCTATTTTTATCTTCAAAAAAATATTATAACAAAGCATATCTTTAACTTGGGAGTTTAGGTAAAGGTGTGTGTGTTTTGTGGGTGGGGTGGAGGGTGGAGGGGTTGGGCTCCTTCATGTTTGCTGTTTGTGGACTTAGCCTAGAGAGTGGATACAAGACGAACCGCCGTTTCATGACCCAGACTCACATTTGACGTGTAAGCACCTGCAAAGAGATCTAAACACCGAAAGATATTATCTATGTGATACCTAGTGGGGCCGCTCAAAGGGTCACAAGCCCTATAAATGGCAACACTGAGCCCGTCACTTAGAGCATTCATTGCACCATTTGCTACCTAGCAAGTCAATTACATCTTTGATCATGGCTCGTGTGTTATGGGCCGGGTTTCTTCTCTTGCTCACTCTCATGCTATTGACAGCCGTGACCGGAGGTCGCCTCGTTAGGGAGGGTAGAGTACTGATCGAAAACGGTCTCGGTCGTAGTCCTCAGATGGGGTAATAACTATGTATATGATTTAACTATCTATTCTTGAATCAGTGCACCATATAGAGATTTCATGATAGTGCACTGGTTTGAAGTTATGATATTTTATGTATGCATTTAACGTACTAACAGTGTGAGTATGATATCAGATGGAACAGTTGGAACCATTTTCAGTGTGACATAGATGAGCAGATGATCAAGGAAACAGGTTGGCTTAGCTTTAGTTAACTTTTGGTTTCAATAATTTCATATCCAACGTGTTGCCTCGTTAGCACAGGCTGTACTTCTGCCCAATTATTGACTCTCTCCATTAAGAAATTTTCAATAATTGAGTATGTAGAGATTATATAGGACAAGATAAACAACAAGCATTTCCTTGAATTTCACGGAAATTTATGTTTGTACGAATGCATAAAGTGAATATTTTATGTGCTATTGCTGAAAAAATATTTGATAATCGTTGGTGTCTGCAGGTAATAACGAGGGAATTATCCCGTTGTGATCGAGTAACACACAGCTATGAGAAAAATATAAATTAAAGAAAGTATTGTTTCTACACTAATAAATAAACAGACCAGAGGGCTGTCTTGTAGTGGATTTTCCAAGTTTATATACATAAAATTTACTACTTTTATAAGTTTTATCTTTTACTTTATGGGCTGAGCAAATATAATTGAAGCTTTGAAAAAAATAGTATAAAGATTATATTTGATTTTTATTTTAATGAAAAAGGACATTTAATATTACGCGACAAAAAGTTAATTTGATTGTGGAGAGATACATTTTATTTTTTCCACTGTAGCTTAGGCTACCAGCTGTATTTATTTGTTTTCTTAGTTTTTGTAGTTCTTGATTTCATCAAGTTCGGTGTGATTAATTTATGTATTTGTTTTATTTTCCATTGTCACTAGTTTTATTTGTCTTTTAGTTCTTGATCCAATGAATACAGCTGTTTCTGACAACAATTTTACACATATAGGTCATTAATATCAACAGTTTGCAACTTTCTTCAATAAGTTTGAGCATGTAATCATGGTATACGTAAATATTTGTGGAAATTCATTTTATGTTGTCAAATCTATAAGAATACATAATATAAGTAGAAATCTGAAGATTGCAGTGTGTCAAAGTTGCCTTTCTCTAGAAATAGACCTCCAACTGTTTTCACTGTCAATTTACTATATTAGTAGAGAAGGCAATAGCTTGACTATTGTAGCTTGCCAATTGATAAAAATTGTAAGAGATTGTAAAATAAGGGTTAATTTTAGAAAACCCCCTCAACTATGGGGGTCATCTCAGAAAACCCCTTCAATAATTTTAACTTTGGAAAAATCCTCTCAATTATGGAGTTCCTGTAGATAACCCTCTCAACTTTCAAAATATTATTTATCCCTCTCAACTTTTCTCACTTAACCCCTAAACTAATATAATTTAAATCTAAATTAACAAATGATTTACAATGACCAAACTATCTCTAAGACATTAAAAAATTTTATCATAGTGTTCCTTTTAACTTTTTTGGTTAAAAATAACTTTTATTTTATTTTCCCCTCTTCTTATTCCTCCGCTTCATTGTTAGGTTTACGTGCAAATCTAATTTTATTTTGAAACACTAAACTTCTTTTATTTTCTACTTATCCATGCTTGTAATGTTTGAAACAATTGAAACTTTTAAAAAAATTTGAAGATTAGTTTCCTTATCAAAACCAATTGAGCAATCTAATATTTTGATTGGGTTGGGTTTTTAAACTCACATGAAAATTTTCCAACCAATGGTATTTTAGTCATTACATATTTTAAACTAATAATATTAGGGGGGTTATTTGAAAAAAATAAAAAGATAAAGGGGGTTTGTGAGACACCCCATAGTTAAGGGGAGTTTAGACATATTTTGAAAGTTAAGGGGGGTTATCTACAACATCCTCAAATTTGAGGGGGGTTTTCTAAAGATAAAATAGCTGAGGGGGGTTTTCTGAGACAAGCCCCGTAGTTAAGGGGGTTTTTCTAAAATTAACCCTAAAAATAATTTCATGTTGTTATGGTTGCAAAGGTCCATCATGAATATAGAGAAACTACACTAATATTTTTGGACCCAAGTAGAGTACTCGAAAAGTTCTAATTCTTACTTAAGTCATAAGTCAAAACATATTTAACCATGAGCATGAGAGTAGATATCATCTCACATCTTTGATTAACCCAACTTATACATTGAATTGAATTGATGAGAAACATTCTTATAAACTACTCGGATCCAATCAAATACAACTCCAACCAATACCATAACTTAATGGTTAACGGAGATAGTATCTCAACTTGACTCTTCACAGAGGAAGAGAGTTCACCCGCATACAAGGGTGACAATGTGCTTTCCAAGAAAACCCTAACCCATGCAGGACCATATTAGGCCAGGATCATATGTAACTTCATGCACACTCTAGTACTCTACCTTGAGCTCTAAGCCATGCTAGTGGAGTTTTGGAACAAATAGCAATGAACTAGGCTAATTTACTAGAACCCAACTTTAACCCCAAATGATCTATTAATTTAGCTATGAGTCCAAGCATATTTAATCATATATTTATTTAACTATTCTTCCAATGGGTTATTATCGCTCTTCTCATTATTTTTCTAGTCCAAACCAACAGATTAAAGTAAATGGATGCATGCAGGATACTCGTAGCACATAAAATGATTGCCAATCCTTTTATGGGTCAGTGTCACGTAACCTTTTATGTATCACACAGAGTAAAAGAAGTACTAAAATGCATAACAAGTGCTAATGATTAGTAGACTCATTTCAGTAACATAAACTCAGATTTCTTCTTCATTTTGTGCTATAACTATTGGTCTCGATATGGCAATGCAGCTGATGCAATGGTGTCAACTGGCTTGGCATCTTTGGGATATCGCTATGTCAACTTAGGTATTTTCCACTAATATTCTTTTGACCATGGTTCCAAAAAAATATAACATAATTACTTATATTGTTATTTAATTTCTTTTTTCTGTACTTTTCGACATGTCAGATGACTGTTGGGCAGAACAAGACAGAGATTCTGAGGTAAAGACACAAATTGGAGTCACATTTATATCTTTTCTTTATTGTTCTTCTTTTTCCACTTGTTAACTCTAGATTCTGTTAGTTATGGATCCTTGGAATTTTTTGGAAATAAATTTGCATAAAAGACAGTAGAAGAAGTTACCAGTAGACTTGGCTATTTCCATCGCCTCAGAGAGCATGGAAAACGTGACAAAGAGTTGAAAGCTTGTGTTACAACTGGCTTCAGCTAATTCTTCTTTGTTTTCTCACTCGATTTCGGGGAAATTAATATCACAATGAGTCCAATATCTAGCTGTCTTCCTTTGTTTGTAGTGTTTCTTTCTTATTGCAATCCAAGAGATTTTTGTCTACTGAAAATAAATAGACTAGGCTTAATAAATGGTTTTAGACGGTCTATGTATGGATCGATATATGTCAGGTCTATCATTATCATATTTGTATATCAATTGTATATCCATTGATATGTTAGGTAATATGATATCATTTATAGTATTTGCCATGTCTATCATAATATACAACGCACCGCATTTTTCATCATTATCTGTTGGAAAATATCTTCATATCGAGAGCCACTACTACCTGTTTATGATTATTTATCATGTCATTTTCACTTTCATAAAATTTTTTGGTCATATTCTAAGCACTTTATTAGATGCATGTATATCCACCAACTCAATATATTCACCTTTCAAATTGAAATGTTTACCATAATGCTAATTCAGTACTTATGCTTACTTTATGGACTTTAGGGGAATTTGGTTGCCAAGAGATCAACTTTCCCTTCAGGTATAAAAGCTCTTGCGGATTACGTGCATGATAAAGGATTAAAGCTTGGAATTTACAGCGACGCTGGGTAACAGCTTAATTTTACCCTTTTCATTTGTTAATGAATAAATTATGAAAGACATGAAGATTGAACCATTAGTATTATAATCTTCATTTCCTTTTTTAACTTTATCAAGCATTATTTGTCACCTGTAGAACCAAAAAGCACACAAATGACATATTTGAACTGTTTATGATAGCTATTAAATTCTTTGAAGGAACATTATATTACTACATTTATTAGTTTCCATTGTACAGGTATCTAATTATTGAACATTTTCCTTAAATTTTAGGACACTAACTTGCAGCAAAACAATGCCTGGGTCACTTGGACATGAAGACCAGGATGCAAAGACTTTTGCCTCATGGGTATATCTTAGTACCTTAGGCCTTTTCTGTGAAATATTGATTTAACATAACTTTAATATATGTAATTTAAACCTATGAAGATAACGGTTCAACCTGAATATTGTTAATTTACTTTCAGGAAGTTGATTACTTGAAGTATGATAACTGTAATAGTGATACTAGCCCTAAGGACAGGTAACCATCTACATTCGGTCAGTATTTTTTATTCTCAATTTTAGCCGGTAAAACTTAGTATCATAAGTAATTCTGATCTTGTAATTCTGATCTCCATACTTGTGAGGTTAAAAAAAAACAGATACAATAAGATGAGCAAAGCTCTCCAGAACTCTGGAAGGAACATTTTCTTCTCTCTATGTGAATGGTAAGTTTGAGCATCTTCAAGCCAAATATCAGTTAACAAACTATCGCATCTTTTATTTTATTGTAAATCTGGACAAAAAATTTATTTACAATATGTAGGGGTCAAGAAGATCCAGCTACATGGGCTGGCAGTGTAGGGAATAGCTGGCGGACAACAGGAGATATCGAAGATAATTGGGAGAGGTATCAACTTTACATTCATCAAAAATTTCGTGATGATTATCTTCTAATATTGTTTACTAAACGACATTTCTTACCATTGCTAGTATGACATCTCGAGCTGATGAGAACGACAAATGGGCACCTTATGCGAAACCTGGAGGATGGAATGGTAACAACTCAAGTCGATGATAATGTTAATTGATAACATTGAAGATAATTTTCTAACTTCTCTGAATTTTTTCAGACCCTGACATGCTTGAAGTAGGAAATGGAGGGATGACAACCGAAGAATATCGTTCACATTTCAGCATTTGGGCTTTGGCTAAGGTAAGAAGCGGACCAACATGACACATTACTAGTGATATTGTAAAGAAAATATATATAATTGCACATGTTTGAATTGTATGCAGGCTCCTCTGCTAATTGGTTGTGATGTTCGATCAATGGACAAGGCGACTCATGAAATACTAAGCAACTCAGAGGTCATTGCAGTTAACCAAGGTATAGAATCATATCCATTTTATCTCTAATTTTGCAGGGAACAAATTGAACTTAATTCAGTTAATGATCAATTTGTACTCGTGCAGATAAACATGGAGTTCAAGGGAAGAAAATAAAATGGGATCGAGGGTTGGAGGTATGCATCGATTGATGGTTCTTGATACATAAGTTTTTAGTTAATTAAGCATTACAATTCAATCTTCATTATGTACTATTTTAGGTATGGGCTGGTCCTCTCAGTGGTGGGAGAGTAGCTGTTGTTCTCTGGAACAGAGGAGATTCAGAGACTTCTATCGCTGCAAACTTTGAAGATATCGGCCTCAAATCATCAGATACAGTTGAAGCTCGAGACCTTTGGGAGGTGATATTAATTTCTCAGAAAATTAGTTATTTCCTGTATTTATTCTCTGTAATGTAAGTTCTTATGTTTCTTGCAAATTTATGTTTATCAGCACTCGACTACATCAGTTCAAAGTCAGATTTCAGCAATGGTGGGTTCTCATGCGTGCAAGATGTATGTGTTGTCCCCAAAGTAGACTATGAGATGTTGATGTTCGATGTCAAGCTATCATAATCAAGTGTACTCAGCGTTAAGTGTGTTAGTTTTGTTTGAGGAGAAAGAAAAATGTGGGAAAAATTTAGGAACAAGAAAAAATAAAATAAAAGAGGTGTTCTGTTTCTCTTTATTTTGTGTTACCATTTTCTTTTTCAGTATTTTACAAGGTGTTTTCTTATGACACCTGCTAGAAACTTGGTAACAGCACACATAAAATTGTTGGAATGAGCCTAAAGCCCCTCAAACATTGTTAACGTATTTCAAATCATTGCTTGATTTCACAAGGCATCAATAATTAACGAAATTTCACAACTTGTTACGTCAGAGCCTATTTGCTTTTAGGATTAATTACATTACAGTACCCTGAAGTATAGTGTAATTTCCTGCAGTCTGCATATTTACATGGGTAACATTTAAGGGTGTTAAACCGTATCCGTATCCGAGGAAATATTCGTAACCGTATCCGTTAGGATACGGATATGGTTACTCAAATCTATAACCGATAGGATATGGTTACGGATATGGTTTTGTAGTGAAATATCCGTATCCGTATCCGAAATATCCGAATACATATTAGTCATACTCTTAAGATAGTTTTAATTCTTAGATTATGGATTTGTGGTTAATTTTGATGATCAAGATGTCTAATCTTAGCTTTTTAGTTATAATGAACATATTAACAAACTCTTTTTTATCACATGAACTATGTTTTTCTCAATATTAACTAGTTTTCTCATATCCGTTTTGTATCCGCATGCGTATCCGCTTATATATCTGCATGTATATCCATAACCGTATCCGATTTTAGCGGATATGGTTATGAATTTTCCTTACAGAGGTATATCCGTATCCGTATCCGAGATGGGTAAGCGGATATGGATATGGTAAGCATCATATCCGAGCCGTATCCGGACCGAATGCACCTCACTAACATTGGTTGATGGTACTACAACTCCAAGTGGAGGAAAGCTTATAGCAATCACCAAGCACTCAATCATTGTTTAACAAAATTCACAAAATATTCCTGTAAAATATTTCATTAGCTATTCAAGTGCATAATTAGGCAAATGCTAGAGAGAAATGCCACTCTCAACAAACCCCCAACACAACTACTTTCAAAGCTAAGGTTTCATGGTATCAACAATCACTACAAGGAAGTGGCACATTTAGCAGCACCTTATTTGCTGCATGTTGAAAAATTGTCACTGATTAACACTATTTACAACATTTTAGGGAGGTGCAGTGGATTATATATGCATATCGTGACAGTCGTTGGCTAGTTGTTTCTAATTGTGGTGTTCCGCTGCACCTAAGCACAACCGCAGCGAGAAAACATCATAAATCGTTGCACTCAAGCACACCCGCAGCGAAGGGTCGTATATTGCTGCACCCAAGCACATTTGCGACATGAAACATCATATATCATTGCGCTAGTGTAATCACTATGAATTCTTCAGTTTCTTACCGCAGTTTTGATGCTACTACTGTAATATGCTCTTTTTTGTAGTTATTTATTCACCACACTTGGGGATGGAAATGAACCGTACTAATTTTGTCTATTTTCGACTCAAATTGTGAGAGGGATTGAAATTCTTTCGGATAAATGTATACATATTGAATATATTCTGCCAGTATTACTGATAGGTCCACCCGGCGGACTTGGTTGAGACAGATGGTTCCTAAGTTTTTGTTCCCGAGTTCGAGTACTATGTTTGATAGTATCTTTATTTTATCCACTACTCTCCCCGAAAAAAGTTTAGGCTTAGTTCATTTAATCATGTGAAATTATAAATATCCCTGAAAATTTTTTTAAAACTTACCAAAAAGCACCTAAAGTAAAAAAAAAGACAAATATCCCCTTGTAAAATAGAAAAATACAAACAACCTCCCAACAATTCCAAAACTACAAAAAACCTCTAAAATTTTAAAAATTGTAAAACACAAATAATTCAAAGCATACAAATAACACTAAAAATTTCAAACATTACAAGAGCCCACTGAAAATTTATAAATTTACATAAAATACCCTAAAATTTTAAAAATTACAAAAACACTCTAAAAATCAAATTTTAAAAAATAAACTGAAAATTTCAATCTAAAACATTACAATGAAAATCGTGGAAATACAAAGTGACCAAAAGTTTGAATTTGGAGAAAACACTCAAAACTTTGAAAACTTACAAAAACACCATAAAAATTATAAATTTATAAAAAATGAAAATTTCAAACATAAAATAGTAAACTAAAATCTAAGAACTATAGACAAAGACTCGAAAAGTTTAAATTTGTAAAAAAATACCCTAAAACTTCTAAATTTTGGGAAAAACACCTTCAAAAATTTAAGACTTACAGAAAAAGCTTGAAATTTTCAAATTTAAAACACAACATTGAAAATCTATGAATTACAAATAGACCCCAAAATTTGAACTTGTAAAAACACCCTAAACTTTTAAAGTTACAATAAACACCCTCAAAAATCAAAATTTGCAAAAACACTCTGTGAATATTTCAAACCTACAAATAGTAAATTAAAATCTTTGAATTACAAATAGCCCCTAAAAATTTTGGGATTTGCATAAAAGTTCTAAACTTTTAAAACTTTCAAAAATACCCTCAAAATTTAATATTTACAAAACGACCCTGAAAACATCATACCAAGAACAGTACACTGAAAAATCTAAGAATTACAAACAGCCCTTGATAATTTTTGAATTGCAAAAACACCCTAAAAATTTTTTAAAAGTTGCAAAGACACCCTAAAATGTAAAATTCTCTAGAAACTCCTTGAAAATTTTTAACCTACAGATAGTAAATTGAAAACTAGTATTACAAACAGCCCCTTGAAAAATTGGAATTTGCAAAAAACACCCTAAAATTTTCAAAAATTACAAAAAACACCCTGAAAATTTTTAACGTTTGTAAGAAGCAACCTGAAAAGATAAAAATTACAGAGGTGTTTTTGTAATTTCAACTTTGAAGGTGTTTTTCACAATTTTGAAACATTTAGGTGTTTATTGCAAAGTCAAAAATTTTAGGGGGCTGCTCGTAATTTCTAGATTTTTAGTATATTGGTTGTAGGTTGGAAATTCTTATGGTAGTTTTATAAATTTTAAATTTAGATGGTATTTTTGCAACTTTGAAAGTTTTAGGGTGTTTTCTGCAAATTTTAAAACTTTTAAAGGGCTATTTGTAGTCCTAGTTTTCAATTTAGTATATGTAGGTTTGAAATTTTCAAGTTTTTTTGTATGTTTAGAATTTTTAAGGGTGTTTTTGCGACTTTTGAAAGTTTTAGGGTATTTTTTACAAATTTCAAACTTTTTAAAGATCTGTTTGTAATTCTTAGATTATCTGTGTACTGTATTCGGTTTGAATATTTTAGGGTATTTTGTAAATTTTGAATTTTCAAGTCTTTTTGTAATTTTGAAACTGTCAGGGTATTTCTTGCAAATCCCAAAAAATTACGGGGTTGTTTATAAGGTTTAAAATTTTAGTGTTATTTGTATGTTATGAATTTTGAGGATATTTGTGTAAATTTTTTTGAATATTTTTGGGTCGAGGGTGGAAAAGATCGTGTGAGGTTAAGTTTTATCCTTGTTAAAAGGTTATACTAAACATAGGAATGTTTCCCCCACTAGTTTTTTGAGGGTAATAATTATTATGTTAAAGTTTAATCCTGATTTCTTTAACTTCATACCAAATGAGCCTTTAGAATTTTCCAAGTGGTAAAACATACAACTAGGTTTTCACTTTATTAGTATAGTATTGATTATAAACAATAATCTAGATATCATAAATAGTAATTTATATATTTAGTAATCTATATATCATAAATAGTAATTTATATACCTATAAATATAAAAATTATGATATTATATGATATATAAAAAATAGTATGGTGTAATAATGTTAAAGTAGAAAACCACTCCACTATAGTTTTCACATCCGAGTGAATTCATTTTCTAGCAAATTTATTGTAGCATTTAAATCTTCTCGGATTTTTAATCTATATCAGTGTGTTTTAATTCAAACAAATACTAATCTATATCTAAATAAACTTGGAATATAATCTCACTTAAAACTATATCCAGAATTAATTTCTAAATAAATGTTTTTATGGTATATGTTTGCATGATAAGCATTTAAAAATACAACTTTATAGGATAAATATTTTGTAATAAATTAAATTAAGAGGAATACAATATAAATCATAATGGATATTTAATATTCCACCAAATCGAATATACCTATGGTTAAATCTATATGTGATGAGCTAAATATTAAAATGTATTCATTTACTATTAAATAAACTAACAAATCGAATATTACAGAATACTTTGACACACAAGGTTGTTAATTATTTGATTCGTTTCCTCCCATAGCTGCACTCTTTAGTCATAAGTCACATGATTAATTATTTGGAAATATATAATTAATTTTCATCTCATCATTGTAACTAGGGGTGGTAAACAAACGAATTGAATCGAATACTAAGATGTTAGTATTTGTATTTGTTCAATTCAAACCGAATTTAAATATCCATGTCTGTAGTTTTTGAATTGAACTCGAATACTTTATATTTGATAAATATTCATGAATATTCATGAATATTTATCGAATGTCAAAGTATATTCATTATGCTAAAGAATTTAATTTTTAAATGGTATTTAAATTTATAAATGAAAATTATTTCTTTATAGTTATGATGTATATATATTTAATTCAAATATTTCATTAGAAAACTAATTTAAGATTCTTTAAGTTTCTCAAAATTAGTATATAGAACTTAAGTAGAAAATATAAGTAGGTTGAAAATATAAAATCATATGTGCAATGATACAAATTATAAGCTATCAAATTTTAAGCGAATATTTGATAAGCAAATGAATCGAATAGACCCTGGTTAAATTCTATTAGTTAATGAACTCGAATACTAAATATTATTTGTTTAGTGTTAAATGAACTCTTGGATCAAATATGACCGAATAGCTAGTCAAATAATTAACAAACTATCTGTTAATTGTTTGGTTCGTTTCCACCCCTAATTGTAACTTTGTGATCTTTGCTTGTATCATAGGGCTAACTAAGAATAGACCGCCTTAGTAACACCCAATTGTGATTTGACTCACTATAGTTCTATTTGTGTAAATAGAACCTATATAGTATTGGTCTCACTGTGAATACAACTCTTTAATAAACTTTTTCAATTCTTTTTAAAAGTTAAAAATAGCAATTGGGGATTTAAAACTATATGGGGTCTATCCTCCTCAAAATATTTTTAATAATTTTAAGACTCAAAAAAATTTCACTAAGGAGGTCTATTTACATGAATAGAACTATAAGGGTTCTATTCGCAATTGGGTGATACTACAGAGAGTCTATTCACAATTAACTCTTAATAGTATGTATCTATGGCATAAACTTTTATCCTTGTTCTATTTTTATCCAGTTCTAGTTGACTAACACTATTTTTATCCTAGTTCTAGCTCTAACGCTATAAAATTTTATCCAACAACCAAATGAGGGTATATAAGTGCAAAGGAGGGAAGTTATAGGGTATTTAAGGGCAATTAAACCATGTATTTTCTCACGCTGAGATTTTACTTTAGAAATAGGACCCATTAGAAATTGAATTCAGCCAACCCGATTCCTTGCCTCCATAAATTTCATTTCGGCACAATTTACCCCCAAAATTTTCCCTATCTCTCAAATCCCTCCCTCTTCCCCCTCTGCCTAAAACCCTTACACCTTTTCACCCCTCAAAATTGAAGCCTCCTTTCAGAACTTTCTGTTGGCCACTCCCCTCAAAATCACCAGAGTTTGACAGCTCCCATGGGATTCGACGCGTATCCCCCCGACAACATCTTCGGCTACGCGTCCCTCGACAAACCCTCTTCCATATGATTCTCATCCTCGCCTTCCTCGTAAGCTTCGTCTTCATTCTCATCGCTGTAGTTGGGTCAGCAACTGCTCATCTTTCGGTAATAGTGATTTGATCAAGTTTGGATTTTGATGCATTTTGATTGTTAGTGTTTGCATTTTCAATAGAAGGAGAAATGCGCTGATTGGGGTTTGATATGATTTTGTATTGGATTTGTAGGTTATTGTTCACGAATGTGAGTTTGGCTTCGGATGTGTATTCGAAATCACAGTTTTAGATTGATTTACTGGGATTGTCTGGGGAAAAGGGATATGGATGTGTTTAGAACCGCTTAATAGAGATGAATTTGCTGACTAGATCAGAATGGCTTCATTTGGTAGTTTAGTTGCTCTATACCTCACCATAATATTCAAACATTCAACCATTCCATCTCATTATTATGTGAAAATAGAGTAAAATTCGATCTTTTTTCATTGATGTAGGTATCATGTGGGTACAGTCTTGGATATAGTCTCTGACAATTGCTTCCAGCTCTGAGAGTTGCGAGCGAACTGTTTGTTGTATTGTCTGAGTGTGAGAGGTAGGGGGTATGTTGATGGCTTTAAATTTAGAGCAGAGAGGGTTACAAAGAGTATAGAGGAGAGTTTGGCAAGATTGAAGCTTGATTTTGTTGATATTCTCCAGCGTATCATCCTGATACTTAGTTTGGATATTTTTATTAGGTTTGGTCTCATTTGTTGTGAATTACCATTCTTGAAGGCCTCTGTGGACTTGGCTTGCTCCTCCTCTTTCGTAACTATAAACAAACAAAACAAGATCTCTACCCATACTCTAACAAGTTTTAATTTTTATCTAGTAGCAATACCTAAGATGGGGAATGAAGGTGACCTGTAGGATGGTTCCTTGCTTCAAGGTTTCCTTCCTGGAGTAAGAAGAGGAAAGTGTAAGTTTTCTAAATTATCTAGCATATTTCTTTTTAATTATGATTTACATAATGGCACTAAATTGAGTAATGCTAAGATACGTTTAGCATTATTAGGAATATCCTCATAAAAACATAAATTGGATTGAATGATGATTCTTGTTTATTTTTATACACATTTATAAGTATCCAAGCAAATGGAGCATGAATGATTAACTGATTGATGTATATTTTAATATTACAAGGTACAACCTCACATTAGAATTGAGTGAATTAAAAAAACTTTCAATGTATGTTAAATTAGAGCTCACAATTCTTCCATCTTTGTCCTCATGATTGATTAGTTAATCTCTAGTACTTCTTCTTCCCCTTGGATATACACACAACATTTTATCTACATGATTCTATGAAGTTTCTCTGCAGCTCTTGTTTGGCTTGAATTCATCTATCACGACAGAAGGGCTCTTGTTTGTGCATATGTATGTACAGAACAATAAGTACATGTAGCTAAATCTATATTATCTCAGTATCTTTGCACCTCATTGCTTATACCCTTTCTCATGGTTTTACATCATATCTTTCAAGTCATTATTCAATTAGTGTATTTATTTGCCTATGATAATGTATTTCCCTGCTTATATCTTTTAATGCTAATCTCATTTTTCAATTATTTCTAGATATTGGTTTAATTTATATAAACCTATATATCCTCTGACTATAACTACAGGACATAACTTGGTTAATTCTATTAATATCATCCTATGAACCGCATTTAGTGCACTGCTAATGACTCTTTTTGACAAAAAAATCTAACCGCACTGTTTGTGCCCATTGGTAGATTTGCAAATCTCTAGCTAAATTATCTCACAATTGATCAAAGTGGAGGTAAATTGATTGGAGAGACGGGAGGCGATAGTTCCCACAGGGAGGTGGTTCCGAGGGCGAGAGGTTCGTCGCCCAGAGGCCCCTTGACAAGGAGAGCTCGGTCTTGGGGTCGAGCATCGCTCAGGTCTGGGCAGTGGAGCAATTCTCCCTCCCTAAGGATGAGGAGATGTTGAGGGAAGTGCCGACCATCGGCTTGCACCTAGCCCTTAAGGGCTATTTTCTGTAGGGGGCCCTGATCGAGCAGGAGTTGTTTTCTCGATTCTCCTTCACGCACGAGCTTCCCATCAATTTTGAAAAGGCATTAGCTAGCGAGAAGAAAGCTAGGGAGATGGCTGAGAAAAGGGTTGCGGACTTGAGGTTGAGCTGAGCCGCAACGACGGCAAGTGGCGATGGGAGCTGGAGATGAAGGACGACCTAATTAAAGGGTACAAATTACACCGCTCCAAGCAGACGGCCACCATCACCGAGCTCAAGGATAAGGTCAGCCGCCTCGAGAAAGAGATTGCCGAGCAGGACGTTCGAATCAAATACTAGGTCGGAATGATTGGCGGCCGACAATGCGAAGCTCAGCTTCAAGGAGGAGCAGGCGGCTCATCAAGTGACCCAGGCTACCATCCAAGCTCTCTAGGCTCATGTCGCCACCTTGGATTCGGAGGCTCACAAGGTGGAGGTGATAGAAAAATATCTCCATAGTCCCTTGGGCAAAGTCGAAGTGGCGCTAGCTTGCAAAGCCAGCTTCGACTACCTCGTCGCCTTGCTTCCTCGTGAATCTCGACCTCCCCCAGACAACCTCTACCCCCGTCGAGTCTCTGTTTGTCTCGACTTCTTGAAGGAAATTGAGACGGCGGGAGGGAGAGTAACGCTGGAAGTGGATGACGGTGATGATGAGGGCGAGCCTGGGGACGACCAATAAGAGGTCCCTCCCGTTATTCCTCCCATTGCTCAGTAGGCTCCAGCTCCTGGTTCTAGCACCGATCTGTCCGCCTCACTCTTGATCTAGACCAAGGGGCATAGAACTTGTATCTTCTCTTTTTTTTTTGTAAGTGATGTAAATTTTTGGAGAATGAATGAATGGAGATTAGGACTTATTTGTCTTTTTCTATTGCTGTGAAATTTTTGTGAGAGATTGCTAACTAAGATGACTTGGATGTGTGTGTGGTGATAAGTCGGATGACTTGTTCTCACATCTCTTTTGTTTGCAATGAAGTACTTTGGTACGAGTGACATCAAAGTCCTCTCATGAGTTGAGGCCAGTCGAGTCGTTAGGATGCCTTGGTTTTATTCATGGAAATGATACCAAGGTCATTCTGAGTTGGCTTGGCATGCTCTGGTTTTATCCCGGGAGGGTACCAAGATCTTTCTGAGTCGGATGTAACCGAAAGGTTGAGGTGCCTTGGTTTTATCCTGAGGGGGTACCAAGGTCTTTAGTGTCGATGTCATTCAAGAGGTTATGGTGCGCCTTGGTCTTGTCCCGAAAGGGTGCCAAGGTCTTTTGTCGATGACGTGCCTTAGTTTTACTCACAAGTGATACTAAGGTCTTTTGAGTCGAAGCCGACCGAGTGGTGGGAGTGCCTTGGTTTTACTCATGAAAATGATGCTAAGGTCTTTTGCATCTGAGTCGGCTGAAAGATTAGCGCGCCTTGGTTTTATCCCGAGAGGGTACCAAGGTCTTTTGTCGATGACGTGCCTTGGTTTTACTCATATGTGATACCAAGGTCTGTTGAGTCGAAGTCGACCGAGTGGTGGGAGTGCTTTCGTTTTACTCATGAAAATGATGCCAAGGTCTTTTGCGTCTGAGTCGGCTGAAAGATTGGCACGCCTTGGTTTTATCCTGAGAGGGTACCAAGGTCTTTTGTCGATGACGTGCCTTGATTTTACTCACAAGTGATACCAAGGTTTTTTTAGTTGAAGCCGACCGAGTGGTGGGAGTGCCTTGGTTTTACTCATGAAAATGATGCCAAAGTCTTTTGCGTCTGGCGTCGACTAGAGAGCGATGTGCCTTGGTTTTACCCTTCTAAAGGCACCAAGGTCTTGGGTACGTGCCTTGGACTTAGGAGGATGCCAAGGTCTTTGTGCGAGTTATCCGAACAATATATTTAGACAAAAGAATAATGGAATATGATTGTCAGATAAACATATTTTATAATACAAATGAAATTCATACACCGCATTATTGACAATATTTTCTGAGACGCTCGATGTTCCAAGGATGTTGTAGGATCCTTCCATCATAGCTTCTTAGACGATAGGTGCCAGGGCATATTTCCTCGAGGATGGTGTAGGGTCCTTTCCAATTGGTGACCAGCTTGCCACATCGCGCGTCCTTGTCAAAAATGGCTTTTCGAAGGACGAGATCACCTATGTTGAATCTCCGAGGCTGTACCTTACTATTGTAGTGCTAAGAAATGCGCTGCTGGTTGATGACTTGGGATCGAAGAGCTTTCTCTTGAACTTCGTCAATGAGGTCGAGTCCAATTCGAAGTCCCTCTGTGTTCAAGTCTTCATCAAAATGCCACAGTCGGGGTTGACATGCCAACTTCGACTGCGCGACTGCTTTAGCTCCATAGGCTAGTTTGAAAGGGGTTTCGCCCTTTGAGTTCTTATGTGTAGTGCGGTAAGACCATAAGATTTCGGGCAGTTCCTCGGCCCAATTCCCGACTGCATTGTCCACCTTCTTCTTGAGAGCTTGGAGGATGCATTTGTTGGCAATTTTCGCGAGTCCGTTGTACTTCAAATGGGCCACTGAGGCGAATTTGAGCTGAATGTTCCATTCTTGACAAAAGCTTCGAAAGCCTCTGCTGTCGAACTGGGTGCTGTTGTCGGTAATGAAGGAGAGGGGAACGCCAAATCGACATACGATGGATCTCCAGACAAAATTAGTGATGTTACTCTCATCGATCTTGAATAATGGCTCTGCCTCAGTCCATTTGGTGAAGTAGTCGATGGCCACGATCAAAAATTTCCACTGCCCAGAGGCTATTGGGAGAGGCCCCAACAAATGTAACCCCCATTGGGCAAATGGAATTGGACTCAATATAGGAGTTAGCTCGGTGGCAGTGGTTCGAGGGATGCTCGAGAAGAGTTGGCACTTCTTGCAATGGGACACAAGTCTCCTGGACTCGGCTAGGATGGTGGGCCAATAATACCCTTGGAGGATGACCTTATGGGCGAGAGTCCTGGCCTCTGGATGATTCCCGCAAGTCCCTTTATGAATTTCTTTAAGGACATAGGTGGCCTCTGCTGGTCGAAGACACTGGAGATAGGGCCCCACACCACTGCTAGAGTATGACATCCGATAGAGCTGATCCTCGAGCATAAGATATCGGCGAGCATTCCTCTACAAATGCCTAGCTTCAGCGGCATTCTCTGGTGAGGTCCCCCCTATCAAATACCGGATGATTGGATTCATCCAACAGGGTTCCGTGGATGTCTCGGTTTGCATAACCGGCTTTAGCGTCTCCGCAATACTTGGGTGCTTGAGGTTATCTGTATGGATGGGTCCTATATTACCCCCCTGAGCTGGTAGACCCGAGTTTGGACAAGGCGTCCGCCCGCGCGTTGAGAGCGCGGGGGACTAGGGCGATTCGGGAGTTGGCAAATTTACTTAACAGCTCCTTGACCGCCTTTAGATATAGAACCATTCTCGGGTCTTTGGCTATAGACTCTCCATTCACATGGTGGACTACAAGTTGAGAGTCAGCCAGAATGTAGAGGCGCTCAGCCTTCAATGCCAAGGAGGCTTGAAGACCCGCCAAAAGAGCTTCATATTCGGCCTTATTGTTGGATGCTGAAAAATCAAAGGTAATGGAGTGCTCGTGCATTGACCCATCAGGGCTACTCAAGACTACTTTTGCTCCACTGCCGGCTTCACTAGAGGACCCGTCCACCTTTAATAGCCACTAGGAAGCAAATTTCGGTGAGTTGTACTCAAGGTTGCGACGCGTCTGAGAAGCAAGCGCCTTGACTGTTCGAGATGTCGAAGGCTTGGACTGGCTCAGAGGCAATGGAGGAGATGGCTCATCATCCGCTAAAGTTGACTCGATAAGGAAGTCGGCTAGAGCTTGGGCTTTGATTGTCTTCCTCGGCTCGAATTGCACATCATACTCGCTGAGCTTGACCGACCAAATAATCATCCTCCCTAAAGTGGTGGGGCTGCCGAGGGCCTTCTTCAGAGGCAAGCTCGTTCACACGATGATGGAGTGCGCTTGAAAATATGGGCAAAGTCTTCGGGTTGTGATAATGAGAAGGAAGGTAGCTTTCTTAATGAGAGGGTAGTTGAGCTCACTCGCCTTCAAGACCCGGCTGACATAATACACTGTCTTCTGAATATTCTTCTCTTCTCGAACCAAGATGGAGCTGATCGCTTCGGGAGACACGGCCAAATAGAGGTATAACGTTTCTCCTTCTCTGGGTTGACTCAGCAGCAGATTGGCGCTCAAGTATGTCTTGAGATCTCTGAAGGCTTCGCTGCATTCGGTTGTCCAGCTCTGGCTCCACTTTAGCTCCTTGCTCCCTCTCAAGGTCTTGAAAAATGGGAGGCTCATCTTGGCAGATTTGGAGAGGAAGCGACCCAATGTTGCTATTTTCCTATTCAGCTTATGCACATCTCTTATTGTGCGAGGTTCGGGTAACTTCTCAATAGCGGCTATCTTCTCGGGGCTGATCTCAATGCCTCTCTGGATGATCATATACCCGAGGAATTTTTCCGACTACGCCCCAAAAGCACACTTGACTGGATTGAGCTTCATGCGGTAGCGCTGAAGGACAGAGAGTTTCTTCTAGATCCACCACATGGGATGACGCCTGTTTCGATTTCACCAGGATGTCGTCCACATACGCCTCCACGTTGCGGCCGAGCTGGGGCTTGAAGATTTTATTAACCAGCCTCTGATAGGTGGCCCCTACATTCTTGAGATCGAAGGGCATCACCTTATAGCAATAGATCTCTTGGTCAGTGATGAAGGAGGTCTTCTCTTGATCATGCTCCGCCATAAGGATCTGATTGTAGCAAGAGAAGGCGTCCATGAAACTCAACAGCTCATGGCCCGTGCTATCCTCTACTAGTTGATCGATCCGGGGGAGAGGGTAGCTGTCTTTTGAACATGCCTTGCTGAGGTCTGTGAAGTCCACACACATCCTCCATCTGTTGAGTGTCTTCTTCACCAACACTACATTAGACAGCCACTCCGAGTATTGGACTTCCCGAATGAAATCAACTCTAAAGAGTTGGTCGACTTCATCTACGGCCGCCCTCTGTCTCTCTGGGCGGAGATGTCTCTTCTTCTGTCGAATCGGCTTGGTGTGTTGGTCGAACGAGAGATCATGGCTCACCACCTCGAGGGGAATCCCTAGCATGTCTTCCGGTCCCCAAGCAAACATGTCTGTGTTTGCAAGTAGGAACTCTATCACAGCGCTCCGCTGAGGTTCAACGAGGCTGGATCCGATCTTGACCTTCTTTATTCCTTCCTGGTCGATCGGTATCTCTTGGAGCTCTTCGACGGGAGTCGTCCTCTCTCGCTCCAACTTCTTCTCCATCTGGAGGCTTGTCTTCTCAATGGGGAGTGTCTCTAATGTTCCTTTCCCTTTCATCGATAGCATGTAATAGGATCTAGCCTCCCGTTGATTGCTCCTGGCAATTCTGACTCCTCTGGGAGTCGGGAACTTGATCATCTGGTGATAGATGGAGGGTATCGCCTGTAAGTTATTAAGGGTTGCTCTTCCCAAAATAACAGTATAGGATGACTTAATGTTCATTACCAGAAACTAGGTCTGCACCATGGACTGACGGAGATATTTACCAACCGTTAGGGGGAGAGTAATTATCCCTTTCGGTATAATTGCATGCCCGTGAATCCAATGATCGGGCCTAGACAAGGCTGCAACTCGGATTTGTCGATACCCATCTGATTGAAAGCATCGATATATAGAATGTCTGCTGAGCTGCCTGTGTCGACTATGACCCTCTTAACTTGAAAGCCGTTGATCCCGGCTGTGATGATGATGGGGTCTTTGTGAGGCGTCTCCACGTCTTTTAAGTGTGAATCACTGAAGAGGATAGACTCCTCCGTCCTAGGCTTCTTGCCGGCTCGGTCGACTTGCAAAGCTCACTTGGCATATTTTTTTTGCGAGCATTGTTGGATGTTCTTCCTGCTACGGGGCCACCACTGATGGCTAGGATGGTACCCCTGCTGCTTGTCCCGGCGGGCTGAGGTTCAGCCTACCGCTGGGGACGAGGCGACCTAGAGCGGGACCTCCTGTCGGCTCCCCTGGTGGGGGCTCTCTCCTGTCTCTCTGGGAGACAAACTTCCTCAGAAATTCTCTATGAATCAAGTCTTCAATGTCCCTCTGGAGGATCTGGTAGTCATTGGTGAGATGGCCATGGTCTCAGTGATACCGACAATACTATCGAGTATCCCGATTCTGGGGGTCCGACTTCATGCGAGGAGGGGGAAAGTTGAGATGTCCCTCCTTCTGCACCAAGTGGAGGGCTTCAGTGAGGGAGGTATTAATAGCCGTAAGGACTAGCTTTGGGGGAGGCTCCCTCCTGCGGTCTCTTCGGTCGACCCGGCTGGGACGGTAGTCGGCTCTGGGGAGACCCCTCTCTGGCTCCTGTCTTGGTGGGGGGTCTATCGCCGACTCCCGTGTGAGCTCGCATCGGCCATGAGCTGGCCGGGCTTCAGCCGGACCCGCTAGCACCGGTGGAAACTGCTGGGGTTGCCGCCGCTCTGTTGCTACTACCGCTTCCCACGCTCTAAACGCACTTTTATACGCTCGGGCATCTTCCATGTCCATGTACCCATGAGCTTTGGCCATCAATTGCTCGTAGGTGGTACATCGCTTCTTAGCAAGTGAGTCGGTCAACTCATTATCTAGTAAGCTGGCTACGATGGTGGACATAGCGACCTAGCTCCCAGGGTCGTCAACCTCCAGTCTCTTTGCCTGGAACCTCTTGAAGTATTTTTGGAGGCTCTCTCCGGGTTCTTACCTCATTTGTATCAGCACGTGAGGAGGCAGCTTCTGCTTGGTGTCAGCCAAGAAGTGATGCACAAACTTCTGGCTGAGTTGCTCAAAGCTTTCGATGGACTTCTTCTCCAAGGCATTCCACCAAAACTTGGCGCTCCCTGATAAAGTAATAGGGAAGCACCTGCAAATGATTACCTCAGGCAGCTGCAGCATGCTCATCATGTCATAATAGTTCTGAACATGCTCGGCCGGATCCCCTTCTCCTTTATACTTCTTCACCTGCGGCATCTTGAACTTCTCACAGGCAACCTTCATGATGTCATCCGTGAGGGGGGTATTCCCCCCAATGGCTTCGGCGACTGGTCGGTAGGACCGATCGTATCCGGACGCCACAATGGTCGCTGAAGGAACAGGGACGACATGGTGTGGTCGAGCACCTCGAGACATCCCTCTCACAGTATGCTCTCGGAGACCCCGGTAGGGACTGGAACACTCTCCCGTTGCTTCCCTGTGAGGTGAAGAGTGTTAGGGAGGCTTAGCGAAGTGGGCATGCGGGCACAGCGATGGAGACGCTCGGTCGGCATGGTCTTGATGCTGGGCAGTGTGATCAATACGCTTGAGTAGAGGGACGACTTGTCTTTCCAGTGGAGGAGGAGGAGCAAGTGTTGAGGTGGGTTGTTGGGGAGGAAGTCGGCTAAGAAGTTCATTGGAGAACACATCGAACTGCTGTTGGAAGGATTGCGTAATTCGCTGGGCTAATTTTTCAAGCTGGGCTTGAGTGACATAACCTGAATGTGCCTCTTCAGGGATGGTACGATCAGGCCTAAGCCTAGGACCAGACATGGTTGCTCGGAGAAGAGAGAGGGCCCCATGGTGGGCCAAACCTGATGTTATGGATCACACAATCAATTAATTGTGAAGTGGAGATGATTAGGGTCTGCTAACTCCACATTTCTGGTTCTGATGCTCCCTGATATTGGCTACACACATAAAAACTCGTAAGAGGATGGGGTTGGGTTCCCAGTGGTTCCACCGACGATCAAGTCAGTTTGTGATCTTGAGTGGGGAAGTTAGTAAAAATCAACCCAGAGTTCTAAAGCATAGGTTTTTATTGCATACGTGTTACCAACCGTCCCCCTATTTATAGTAGTAACAGAGGGGCAATTTGGTAATCTTGGCCAAGTGAAAGCTGGCAGTTGAGTCAGTACTTGCTTTACAGGTGTCGGCCACTAAGTGGAGGGGGTCACTTCAGCGTTTAATGTGAAGTGATAGGAGGCATGTGATCCGACGTGTCTTAAAGATCTTCGGGCATGGAGAATTGATGGCTCTGATCGCGCATGCAATGCGACGGTGACTCGTCACCAGCGGGGGGCTCGAGGCATGTCGTTGTCTTCCTATCCTAGGTGGAATGTAGAAGTCACGCCTTCGAGTCGGTCTGCAAGGTGTCGACCAACAAGTCATGTGGGTCGTCTGCGAAGTCGACCTAGCAAGGAGTTCGACTCGTCGCCTTTGAGCCGACCATGTGAGATGTCGGATTGTCGGCCCTTAGAGTCGTCCGAGCTAAGGGTTCGGGTCATCTCGAAGTGGTGAACTGATTTAATTAGGCTCTTAATACGGGATACTTGTCTGCTAATAAGTGGAGATTACTATTCGGTTGAAGTGCTATAACATATATATATATATATATATATATATATATATATATATATATATATATATATATATATATATATATATATATATATATATATATATATATATATATATATATATATATATATATATATTGTTATGGTATTTTATCACCAAGTCTTAATCCCCAATTAGTAGCGCATAAGTATGCCACATTAAACACTTAATCAAGCCAGCGGAAGGGCCGATATCTTTTCAGCATAGCCGACTCTATTCGGCGACATTCTGCGAAGTCGACTCGAAAGGCGGTACATATCGACCCTCTATATAACCAACCCTATTCGGTCAACATCTTGCGAGGTCGACTGGAAAGGTGATACATGCCGACCCTTTTTAATAAGCTTTGGCCGACATCTTTAGGTGAGCCTTGGTCGACATCTCATGAAGTCGACTCGAAAGGCGGTACTTCTCGACATTCAGCTAGACGAGTACGAAGATGACAAAGCACCTCGAACGCCTCGTCAGCGGCGCGTCGCCATCGCATTAAATGCATGATTAGAGATATTATTTCTCTATCCCCGATGATCTTTATGACACATCGGACCACGCCGGCTACCCATGCCCCCAGTCACTTCATATTAAATGCTAAAGTGACTCACTCCATACAGCGGCCGACACTTGTAAAGCGAATGCTGACACAACCACCAATTCACACTCAGCCAAACTTACCAAATCACCCCTCTATTTGTCACTATAAATAGGGGGACTATTTCCAACATCAAGGTGAGCAATTTTCTCTGCATTTTAATCCATTGATTGAACTTAAGAGCTCCGACAGTTCATTTTACCCACCACTCAAGCATTTTACTGGCTTGATCGTCGGAGAAACAACCGGCGACATTAACCCCGCTCTCTTACGAGTTTTTACCTGTGCAGGGAAGAACAGTTTTTAACTCTAAATCGGATATTCGGGAAAGTGAGCGGTCCCTAATCTCCTCAGCAATATAATCAATTGATTGTGTGATTTAAACCATCAACACACACACACACACACACACACACACACACACACACACACACATATATAGAGCAAGGCTCCTATAAATTTAAGTTGATAGGGAGGTATTAATAGCCGTAAGGAGTAGCTTTGGGGAGGCTCCCTCCTGCGGTCTCTTGGTCGACCGGTGGGGCGGTGGTCGGCTCTGGGGAGACCCTCTCGGCTCTGTCTTGGTGGGGGTCTATTGCGACTCCGTGTGAGCTCGGCATCGAGTGACCATGGCTGGCTCTTGGCCGAGGGGCTACTTCTAGCAGGGGTTGCCTGTTGGGGTTCTTTGCCGCTCTTGTTGCTACTACCTCGCCTGCGCCCTAAGCGCACTTTTATCGCTCGGGCATCTTCCATGTCCATGTACCCATGAGCTTTGGCCATCAATTGCTCGTGGGTGGTACATCGCTTCTTAGCAAGTGAGTCGGTCAACTCATTATCTAGTAAGGCGCTCACGATGGTGGACATAGCGACCTAGCTCGAGTCGTCAACCTCCGGTCTCTTTGCACGGAACCTCTTGAAGTATTTTTGGAGGCTCTCTCGGGTTCTTACCTCATTTGTATCGGCCGTGAGGGGCGGCTTACGCTTGGTGTCGACCAAGTGATGCACAAACTGGCCGAGTTGCTCAAAGCTTCGATGGACTTCTTCTCCAAGGCATTCCACCAAAACTTGGCTCCACGATAAAGTAATAGGGAAGCACCGCAAATGATTACCTCGGGCGGTGCGGCATGCTCATCATGTCATAATAGTTCGAACATGCTCGGCGGATCCCCTTCTCCTTTATACTTCTTCACTGCGGCATCTTGAACTTCTCACGGGCAACCTTCATGATGTCATCCGTGAGGGTATTCCCCAATGGCTTCGGCGGCCGGTAGGACCGATCGTATCCGGGCGCCACAATGGTGTGAAGAGCAGGGGCGACATGGTGTGGTCGAGCACCTCGAGACATCCCTCTCACGGTATGCTCGGAGACCCGGTGGTGGAACACTCTCCGTTGCTTCCTGTGAGGTGAAGAGTGTTAGGAGGCTTAGCGAAGTGGGCATGCGGGCCTGGCGATGGAGACGCTCGGTCGGCATGGTCTTGATGCTGGGCAGTGTGATCAATACGCTTGAGTAGAGGGACGACTTGTCTTTCCAGTGGAGGAGGAGGAGCAAGTGTCGAGGTGGGTTGTTGGGGAGGAAGTCGGCTAAGAAGTTCATTGGAGAACACATCGAACTGCTGTTGGAAGGATTGCGTAATTCGCTGGGCTAATTTTTCAAGCTGGGCTTGAGTGACATAACCTGAATGTGCCTCTTCAGGGATGGTACGATCAGGCCTAAGCCTAGGACCAGACATGGTTGCTCGGAGAAGAGAGAGGGCCCCATGGTGGGCGCCAAACTGTTGATGTTATGGATCACACAATCAATTAATTGTGAAGTGGAGATGATTAGGGTCTGCTAACTCCACATTTCTGGTTCTGATGCTCCCTGATATTGGCTACACACATAAAACTTCGTAAGAGGATGGGGTTGGGTTCCAGTGGTTCCACAAACGATCAAGTCGGTTGTGATCTTGAGTGGGAAGTTAGTAAAAATCAACCCGAGTTCTAAAGCATAGGTTTTTATTGCATACGTGTTACCAACCGTCCCCCTATTTATAGTAGTAACAGAGGGGCAATTTGGTAATCTTGGCCAAGTGAAAGCTGGCAGTTGAGTCAGTACTTGCTTTACAGGTGTCGGCCACTAAGTGGAGGGGGTCACTTCAGCGTTTAATGTGAAGTGATAGGAGGCATGTGATCCGACGTGTCTTAAAGATCTTCGGGCATGGAGAATTGATGGCTCTGATCGCGCATGCAATGCGACGGTGACTCGTCACCAGCGGGGGGCTCGAGGCATGTCGTTGTCTTCCTATCCTAGGTGGAATGTCGAGAAGTCCTGCCTTTCGAGTCGGTCTCGCAAGGTGTCGACCAACAAGTCATGTGGGTCGTCTGCGAAGTCGGCCTAGCAAGGAGTTCGACTCGTACCGCCTTTTGAGCCGACCATGTGAGATGTCGGACTGTCGGCCCTTAGAGTCGTCCGAGCTAAGGGTTCGGGTCATCTCGAAGTGGTGAACTGATTTAATTAGGCTCTTAATACGGGATACTTGTCTGCTAATAAGTGGAGATTACTATTCGGCGGTTGAAGTGCTATAACATATATATATATATATATATTGTTATGGTATTTTTATCACCAAGTCTTAATCCCCAATTAGTAGCAGACAAGTATGCCACATTAAACACTTAATCAAGCCAACGCCGCGGAAGGGCCGATATCTTTTCAGCATAGCCGACTCTATTCGGTCGACATTCTGCGAAGTCGACTCGAAAGGCGGTACATATCGACCCTCTATATAACCAACCCTATTCGGTCAACATCTTGCGAGGTCGACTGGAAAGGTGATACATGCCGACCCTTTTTAATAAGCTTTGGCCGACATCTTTAGGTGAGCCTTGGTCGACATCTCATGAAGTCGACTCGAAAGGCGGTACTTCGACATTCAGCTAGACGAGTACGAAGATGACAAAGCACCTCGAACGCCTCGTCAGCGGCGCGTCGCCATCGCATTAAATGCATGATTAGAGATATTATTTCTCTATCCCCGATGATCTTTATGACACATCGGACCACGCTACCCATGCCCCGGTCACTTCATATTAAATGCTAAAGTGACTCACTCCATCTGGCCGACACTTGTAAAGCGAATGCTGACACAGCCACCAATTCACACTCAGCCAAAGTTACCAAATCACCCCTCTATTTGTCACTATAAATAGGGGGACTATTTCCAACATCAAGGTGAGCAATTTTCTCTGCATTTTAATCCATTGATTGAACTTAAGAGCTCCGACAGTTCATTTTACCCACCACTCAAGCATTTTACTGGCTTGATCGTCGGAGAAACAACCGGCGACATTAACCCGCTCTCTTACGAGTTTTACATGCGGGGAAGAGCGGTTTTAACTCTAAATCGGATATTCGGAAAGTGGCGGTCCCTAATCTCCTCAGCAATATAATCAATTGATTGTGTGATTTAAACCATCAACACACACACACACACACACACATATATAGAGCAAGGCTCCTATAAATTTAAGTTGATAGGGAATAGTCATCCACCAACTTTTCTATCCATTGATGTTGTCTTAGGATCCGTGAAAGATATAAAGCCCACTTTGAGATTTGTGTGCATCTTGATTTCACGGATCTCAAGGCAAGATCAATGGCTATAAAATTGGTGGACACTCCTCCATATCAACTTAAGTTTATAGGAGCCTTGCTATATATGAGCAAGGCTCCTATGAACTTAAGTTCATAATGAATAGTGGTGCACTAACTTTTCTAACCACTCATCTTGCTTTGGGATCCGTGAAAGATATAAAGGCCACTTTGAGATTTGTGCATCACAAATCTCAAGGCAAGATGAGTAGATAAACAAGTTGATGCATCACTATTCATTATGAACTTAAGTTCTCTCTCTCTCTCTCTCTCTCTCTATATATATATATATATATATATATATATATATATATATATATATATATATATATATATATATATATATATATATATATATATATATATATATATATATATATATATATATATATATATATATATATATATATATATATATTAGAAAATAAAATTGATCAAGAGGCTTGGAAATTGATTGAAGCAAAGAGTTAACATGTTCTTTTAGAATTTTAAATATAAGATTCTAAGTTGGTCTTGGTTTTGTATAACTACAATGAAAATATTTTCTAAGAAATTTACTTTGGAATTATTCATAAAAATATTTCTTGAGTAAAAATCAGCTTTAATTAGATTGTTTAAAGATATCAAGTGAGTTAATCCAATATTGACTTCTTCAAGCAACTTGACAGAATTCTATGGATATATTCACGCAAATACTCACAAGATTATAACTCGTTCTCTAGGGTAACCTAGGGGTTTAAAAGCTTGTTGTAAGCGCTAAATGCAACCGCGGTTCCTACAAAAGTGAGTTAAAATTTTTCTTCCTTTCTTTTTTATTTTCTTTCTTTTCTAGATACTTGCAAATTTTAGGTGTGGGAGTATTTGACTAGCATATTTTATTGTGTTTTATACCCTATTTCAAATAAAGTTTCATGCAAATAAATCATTAATATTGTGTTTTCGTCTTATTTTGTAGGAATCAAGATAATAAAGAAGAGATCAAATGATGATATCTTAAGCCCAAAAGACTCCAAATGAACCTTACTTGAATCCAAAGAAAAGCCAAGAAATCGAAGAAAAATTAGAACAAAATGACCAAGATAGCTCATTGATAAGGCATTGTAATGTTTTTAAGTGTTAGTGTGCAGGATGATTTATTTGATCCAACTATGAATTATATAAGATTATTAGTCTTTCAATTATGATTCTAACGAATCATGTTTGAGTCAAATTGCAGTTATAGAATTCAAGATATGGTCATTTTAATGAAGTTTATTCTAATTTCATAGTTTAATTCTCTCTCTCTCTCTCTCTCTCTCTCTCCTCCTCCTCCTCTCTCTCTCTCTCTTATTTTTATTTCTTAGTTAAGCTAGTTGTCATTTTTTCTTTTATTTTCTATTTCTTTATTTTTTTCTTTTTTATTATAGTCCTTTTATTTCTCCATTTTCTTTCACCATTTTCTCTTATTTTTATTTCTTTTGATTTATTTTTCATTTTCTCTTTTCCTATTTGCATTTCAATTCTCTTTTATCACCCTATTTCTAGTGTTCATTTTCTATGGCTAAAATTGCTTCTTGGAACCCAAGATTGATCCAATGGATAATATTAGTTTATGAAATCCATTAGTAGGGGTACAAAAATTTTTGTATATCCTCTTCTGGAAGAAAGGAGACCACTCTTCTCTAGGCCTTCTAAATATTATAAAACTTTAGTTTCAATGAAACTAAAAAATTCTATTTTAATTTTTTTTTCATAAAGACTTGAAGAATTTTGGATCTACACAAAGGGCTAACATCTTGCAATGTGAATTTTTAGTTTTAAATTTTTTTAATTAATTATAATTGCATGTTTAGAAAATAGGTTAGATTTACTTCATTTAATTCATGCTTTGCTTTGCTTATTTAATTTTCTTACTTAATTAGTTTTCTTGTTTAATTTAGGTGTAGATTTAATTTCATACTTGGATAGTTGGTCTATTTTCTTACTTTTTTAATTAGTTTCTCCTTTTGCCTTTATATTCATGCTTTTTATTTACTTATAATTTAGGATTTAATAAAATGTGTGCTAAAATTCTTAGGATAATTAGGATAAAAGGAAACTATAGATTTGCTCTCTTTTATGCTTTAATTATTTATGTATAGATTAATCAATTAAAATAATTGTTGATAGAATATTCTAATTTGATAGGTTATATTTTCCTTAAGTGTTTTGATAATATATGCTTACTAGTATTCTAAGATTATTATTTTCACTTGATTGTCTATTCATGAATTTTAATTTTAATTTTCGAAAATATATTGATGATCTATGCTTTTTCTAATTAGATTCATAGGTTATGCTTATTAATTCTAAAATGAATAAAATAGAGAGTAATTTCTAGATCTAATAAATAGTTATATCATGAAATTTATCCTAATTTTCTAGTTTAATTCTCTTATTCTCTTCATTTTATTTTCTATTTTTAGTTTTGTTAGTTGTCATCTATTCTTTTATTTTCTATTTCTTTTGATTTTTCATTTTCCTTCTATTCTTTTTATTTCTCCTTTTTCTTTCTTATTTTTCTCTTATTTTTATCTCTTTTGTTTATTTTCCATTTTCTCTTTTTTTATTTGCATTTCACTTCTCTTTTCTCTCCCTCTCTCTAGTGTTCATTTCCTTTTCCTTTTAAAACAACAAAAATCCAAAATCCCTCTTTTAAACCCTTTCTATAAAAACCTCTTTTTAAACAACTTCATAAAAAAGAAAATCTCCAACTTAAAAAAAAAAAAGAAACCCTTTCTTATGGTTCAGCATTTTCTATATTATAATTTATTATGTACTTACAATAAACTCACATTTCATATGCAACAAATGTTTGGCGTCGTTCTTAGGAGGGAATTTTTATTTATTTTGTAATTTTCCTTTTGAGGTTGTTTGGTTTGATTATTGATTTGTGTAGGATTCTTAACTCTTATTAAAGGTGATTTGAAAGAGGAGGCTAAGCTTGCTTTTCGTTGAGGAGATAGATTTTCTTCATTTTATTTTCCTTAGTTAGTTTTCTCACAAATTAGGAAATTTAGGTTAACTAAAAATTAAAAATTTTCCTTTCTTGTTGAACCTAATAAAATCCACCATTAGCTTATTGCAATATATTAAATAAGATAAAACCTACATAAACAAATTTCACATATGTTTGCTTTACCCATAATAATAAAAGTTTAGAAACAAATTGCTTCGGGCATGTACTTGAAGATTGCTTTTATTTTCTTAGAGTTGCATTTACATTTATATAGTTAGTAGGAATCATAATTGAATTTGGATAGCTTGATTTGTCACACACAAAATATCTTTAAGGCCATAAAACTTAAACCAAGATGAGGTAAGGAAGCTCATTACCTTTTCCTTAGCCTAAAAATCATTAAATTCCTCACAACACAACCCAAGCCTTTAATATTCATTAGAAATTGTCCCTTAAGGACTTGAGCTCACTAGGAAATAATGATTCTGAGGGAGGTGAAGTTATTCTATCTTTATTTAATTTAGTTGGTGCTAGGGTGTCGAAAGCCCTCGCAAGAAAAGATGTTACTTAATTGGCACCTGAATCACGCTCAGGAAGAGTCCTCTCTGAACTTACTCTTACCTGGCCAACTAGTTAAGTGAATTAGAACACAGTATGGCCTGAAGGAGTTTTTCGTTAGGAGCAGATCTAATGGAGTTTAAACTTAACCCTAGAAATTAGGAGTAATTGATTGGCTGATTTGTCTTTTACTTTGTTTAGTTAGGATTTCCTTTTATTTTCCTTTCTCAAAATCTTTTAGATCTTTTCTCGATTTTCTAAAATATTTTTTTATCTTTTAGATTTTCTTAATAAAAATAAAAATATAAAATATTAAAAAATATAAAAAATTTGTGATATAACATGTCATTTTCTTTGACGAGTTTAAATTTTGAGGGTTTAGACATGATGAACCTTAGTTTTGAGGAAAGTTTTGCTAATGACTCAAGTCATTACAAGAGTTAGGACAACCTTTTGATCATGTAGAACTTGAGTCCCAATCTGAGCCAAACTTTTCGACTGAGCAGCATCAAAGCATGATACTATTTGAGTCCATTCCAACACAAGATAAAGAGCAAAATAAGTTTGATTTGATAGATGACCTGGCCTCCACCGACCCACCATCAAATGTTGAAGAAATTATTGAAGACCTCGAAGAATGCGTAAACAAAATTCAAGGACAATGTAGGGTTTATCATTTTAAACCTTTTTAAAATTCGAAGTAAGATTGGAACAGATTTAAAATATGAGCTTTTTATTTTTGGTCTTTTATTTTACATCATTATTTCGGTTTGCATTGCGGATAATGCAAACCTTACATGTGGTGGTGGGGACTAGTTATCTTTTTTCACTTTCCATATTTTCTTTTATCCTTTCTTTTATTTTTCTTTCTTTTCCTCTATATATAAAAAATATGCCACTTGCCAACTTGATAAAGTTGATTAATAATTGATTTACTTAATTAATTATTAAGCTTTATAGTCTTTAATTATTTTTATACTCAAGTTAGCCTTTTATTATAACTCTAAAGAAGTTTTCTAAAATATAATTTTCAAAGTGTTATATATTATTATAGCTCTAACTTAGAAAATTTCATGCTTAATTTAGAGTGGATGTCAATTTCTTAAGTCATTTTGATTTAAATATTTCCATAAACACACACACTAACTAAAATATATATATAAAGAGTGTGAAAAATAGGCACTAATAAAAGTCTTGAACTCTAAGGTGATTCTATCTTACTAAGTCTAAGTTGACTAAGCAATTAAGATCGAAATTTTATATACTTAATGATCTAAGCCCAATTAAGTTAGGATCCATTGATCTAAAGCTCATTACATGGTCACTTTGAAAAGCCCGATAAAGTAGAAAATATCACCAAGAAATGAAGATATGTGTGTGTGTGTATGCGTCTGTAGCGTGTGTATTTTGGAAAATAAAATTGATTAAGAGGCTTGAAATTAATTAAACTAAATAGCTAGCTTGTTCTTTTCAGAATTTTAGATAAAAGATTCTAATTCTATCTTGGTTTTGTATAACTATAATGAAAATATTTTCTAAGAAATTTACTTTGGAATTATGCATAAAAATATTTTTTGAAGTACTAGCTTTAATTAGATTATTTAAAGAATTTTTCTTTCTTTCTTTTTATTGTATTTTTATGCCCTTATTTTAAATAAAGTTTCATGTAAATAAATCATTAATATTGTGTTTTTATCTTGTTTTGTAGGGAATCAAGAGAATAAAGAAGAGCCTAATTGATAACATCTCAAGCCCAAAAGACTCTAAATGAACCCCAAATGAATCGACAAGAAACCCAAGAAAAATCGGTGCAAAAATGACTAATTAGATAGCTCATTGATAAGGTGTTGTAATTTATTTTAAGTATAAGTGAGCAGGATGATTTTTTGATCCAACTGTAAATTATATAAGATTATCGTCTTTCAATTATGATCCAATGAATCAAGTTTGAGTCAAATTAGAGTTGTAGAACTCAATATATGGTCATTTTAGTGAACTAGTGACAGAAATGTAAATATCCTTAAATATGAGCAAAATTTTCTAGCCTTGCATCCTATGCTCGTTAGTTGCTTCTTGGAGTCCAAGTTTGATCCAAGGGTTGATATTAGTTTATGTAATCTATAAATAGGAGTAGAAAATCCAAATATTATAAAACTTTAGTTTTGAAATAAAAATAATTTTTTTTCTCTTTTTAAATTTCTTTTCTCATGAAAACTTGAAGAAATTTGGGTCTACATAAGAGGTTCAATCCCTTGTAATGTGAATTTTTAGTTTTAAAACTTTCTTGTTTAATTATAATTGCACTTTTAGGAAATAGGTTAGATTTAATTCATTTAAATTATACTTTACTTTGCTTGTTTAATTTTCATTCTTAATTTAGGAGTATATTTAATTTCATGCTTGGATAGTTAGTTTATTTTCTTATTTTTTGATTAGTTTCTTTTTTGCCTTTTTATCTATGTTTTTATTTGCTTATAATTTAGGATTTAACAAAATGTGTGGCTAAAATTCTTGAAAAAATTCGGATACGTGAAAACTAATATAACTTATTTATTAGAATTAGATTTTCTCTATTTTATGTCTTAATTAGTTATGTGTAGATTAATCAATCAAAATAATAGTTGATAGAATATTCTAATTTATAGGTTATACTTTACATAAGTGGTTTGATAATATATTCTTATAAGTATTCTTGGTTTATTATTTTCATTTGATTGCCTATGCATGACTTTTAATTTTAATTTTAGAATCAATTTTAATTTTAGAATCTATCTCGATAATCTATATTTTCTTTAATTAGATTGATAAGTTATGCTTGTTAATTCTAAAATAAATAAAAAAGAGAGTAATTTCTAGATCTAATAAATAGTTATCTAGTAAAATCTATCCTAATTTCATAGTTTAATTTCTCTTCTTCTCTCTTTTATTTTCTATTTCTTAGTTAGCTTTTCTTTAATTTTCTATTTCTTTTGATTTTTCATTTTCATTCTAGTCCTTTTATTTCTCCATTTCTTTCTTCTTTTCTCTTATTTTTATCTCTTTTGTTTTATTTTTATTTTCTCTTTTATTATTTTCATTTCAATTCTCTTTTCTATTCCTCTTTCTAGTGCTCATTTTCTTCTTCTTTTAAAACAACAAAAACCAAAACCCTCTCTCAAACCCTTTCCATAAAAACTCTTGTCAAACAACTTCATAAAAGAAAAAACTCCAACTTAAAATAAATTTTAAAAACTTCTCCTTGTGGTTTGACATTTTCTATACTATAATTTATTGTGCACTTGCAACACACTCACATTTCATATGTAACAAGTACAAAGACATCATCTGCATTTGGAGTATGAATATCATGATATTTTTATATACTGTAGAAACTTCACTAAGCAAAGATTCCCATTCATCATCTCTCATTATTTGTAGTCATTGCTTGGCTACTTTAACTAAGCCATAGCGTTGTTGATATCTTGATCTTTCCATTATAAAGCTTGAGATAATTCTTGTGTAACTCCCAATATATTTTTTATTAAGTGAATATTAAGTACAAACTTAAAAGATTGCATGAAGTATAACAAGGCACTTGCTTGGCCCTTTTGCTCCGAGCTTGTGCCATCTTTGACAATTGTATCAAGCGCCTCAATAATAGATGAAAACATAATAATCAAATTGGCTAACATCCCATAGTGAGAACCCCAACGAGTATTTTTGGTTCAATGAAGAGACGTTTCTTGATTTAAACCTCTTCCACTCGAAAGTTGGCCATTATGTAGACCTTCAATGATCTTGCTAACTTATTTTTCTTGAAGAATATCCCGACTTTTGCATAAACTTCCAACCATATTAACCAAATTGTTAAGCATCATAAAAAGTAGAGCAATTTTAGTTTGTTACTTTTCAACACTTACAAGAGCTAGTTGAAGTTGGCGTGCGGAACAATGGATATAGAAAGCATAGCCATTTTCCTTCATGATTAATGTTTGAGGCCTTTAAATTCTTCAGACTTAATTACCATCTTGAAGGCTAAGCGATTGTGGAGGAAACATGAACAAGAGCAAGAAAGCATTCAATGACATGTCCTTTCTTATCCACATAACGTAACACTATGGCCATTTGCTCTTTAATTGATTCATCACAAGAATCATCAATAAAACTTGAAAAGAAATTATCAACAATATCATGGATAATAACGTGATTAGTTTCACTAGCAGCAGCACTCACAATATCCTTTTGTATGCTAGGCACTGTTAGTTTGAGATTTCCACAAGCTCTTGTCAAAATATTACTAAAAGCAACATTTTGATTAGCGGCGAAATGTATGAGCTCAAGAAAGTTTCCTTGAGTACTTGATTGTTCATATTCATCATAGTCTCGAAAGGCCAAACCTTGATGTAACAAAAATTGAATACATGCGACTGTTGTCATTAAATGAATATGATAATTCTCTTTAGCTTGATCAGATTGTTTGGATATAGCAACAACAATATGTTGCTTTTTCTTCATTAAAGCTTGATATTTAGTTCAAGCTTCATTTTGTGCAACATTTGGACTACCAACATACTTCATTAGGCCCTCTTTCTTTTTCCAATTTTTATACCCATTGGTGGTAAAATAATCACCACATTGCTTAGACTTTATAAGATAGCAACCCTAGCAAAAAGCGGCATCTTTAGATATGTTATACTCAAGCCAATTTTTAAATTCATTAAATCATTTAGGACTAAAACGGCATAAATCATTTTTAATTTTTGTTTGTGAAAATCTATGTTTGCACGGTTGACAAGGACCTTTTCTAAATAGGCTCTTCAAATATCATCTTGATCATTGGGATGATAATCTAAAATATCCGGCTAAAGCCTTGGATCTATTGGAAGATCTTTAAGTTCATTCCGCTGTTTTGCTTGTCACTAGGTTCTTAATTGTCAAGATCGTTTGAATTTGTAGTAGTTGGTGGTTGCTCCGTTGGCGACTTTCTCTCGAGAAATTTCTTCATAATTAAAAAAATTATACAAGATGACAGAATATCAAACTATTATTCAAATTAATCAATATTTATGTTTTTAGTTATATTTAATTACCAATTCTCACAATTTGACTTTCTACAATTTTTAGTATGACTCAAATTCTCAAAATAAATAATAATCCATTAACCACAAATTCTTTTAAACTTTAATATATTTTAAATTTCAATCAAAATTGAAAAACTATTTGACAAACAAAACTAATTTATTTCATATTCTTGGCAAATTAAAATTTTGAATTGTATCCCTCATTCATAGGTAAAAAAAAGTTAATGCGTGAACAGTAATTAAGCAAAACCATAAAAACTCTCTAATTAAATACACAATTCAAAAGAAAATTTTATACTCACTTAATATTGGCGAGAAGTTGAGGAGAGATGGAGGAATGGACGACGGTGGGTTATGGGTCTAGGTGGGTTCAGGCCGGCGGCGGGTCGGGCCCAAGGTCCGGTTGGCAGTTGAGTTGGGTAGTGACCATGGTGTAGGTGAGAATTTGGGCAGAATCTAAGTGTTAAGGTTTGAAAATTTAGAGATTTTTAGGTCTCTGATTTGAGAGAAAGAAGAGAGAGAGAGAGAGAGAGAGAGAGAGAGAGATTAGTTTTGTACATTGGGTATTGAGTTTTGGGTGTTCATTTCAGGTCTTGGGTATTGGGTTCAAGTGTTTTATTGTTTATTTGAGCTTTAAGCTTCTGGGCCTATTTATTGGTTGGGTGGAAACCTAAATGGCTTTGGTTAGATAGAAACTTAAATGGGCTTGGTGCTTGCATTGTTATATCAGATAATGAGCTCTGGTCCAATTCTTAAAATCTTTTTGGGGTTTGCTTGGGGGAGGGGGGGGTGAAAAAAATTACAAGAGCTATATGCAAATTTATAAAAATTCAGGAGTGCAACTGCACCCCCTAGAGCAATTGTTAATCCGTCCTTGGGTCCACTCTGCCGATATGGATCTCACCAATAGCGTATACTACTCGATCCTATATTTATTCTCAACTATCGACTCGCTTATTTTGAGCAAGTAGTAAGGAAAGCACGTGCTTTACACATGCTTGCTGCATGAAATTGTTGTACATCGCAATTTTATTCTCAATTATCATAAGTTGTCTTGTAGAGATCCCACTTATTGCTAATTAATTACTTGATTTGTAGGACTAATTTCAAAATAACTTAAGAATCTGGGGACCTAAAAACAATTTTGATGATTTGAGGTATAAACGTCAAAGTAGCTTATGAATAGGGGAACAAGACCAAATAGCAATTTCAATAATTTGAAGGACTAATTATAAATATGAAAGATTTGAGTGACTAATATGGAAAAAAAATTTGTTATTTGGTGGCTTATATCATTCTGGTACCTCAAGTTTGCCACCTTTTCACTTTGATGCCTCAAAGTATTCTTCTAATACTTTGGCACCCCAAAGTTTTTATCATGTTTCACTTGGATACCTGATAGTATTTCTTTAACTTTTTTATACCCGTTATTTGTTTAACACTTTTGTACCCCAAAGTTCCAATCACATTTCAATTTTATACACTGAATCTAGATTTTTTGTTAGACTTTTCATTAAATTTATATCATGCCCTTAGTATGTGATTGGCATGTGATAGATTAGATCAATTCTACCCAATCGCTAAGCACGTCATAAAAAGTGCATGTCAGGAAATTTTTTTCCATCAATGGACTGTATGGTTCTAATGGATATTGTTGCACTCAAAATATCTTAGGAATATATGATTTTCTAAATTTCTTATGCTTACCAATATAGAATGGTGCACATTGAATTTCTATTAGGACCCTCAATTCTTAGAAGGTGTTTCAAATAGATCTCTCTAGTTGCAATTTGAAGGATTCAATTCAAAATAACTTAAGAATCAATGGATCTAATAGCAATTTCAATATGATTTGAGAGAATAATTTCAAAATATCTTAGGAATATATGATTTTCTAAATTTCTTATGCTTACCAATATAGAATGGTGCACATTGAATTTCTATTAGGACCCTCAATTCTTAGAAGGTGTTTCAAATAGATCTCTCTAGTTGCAATTTGAAGGATTCAATTCAAAATAACTTAAGAATCAATGGATCTAATAGCAATTTCAATATGATTTGAGAGAATAATTTCAAAATAACTTAAGAATCAATGGATCTAATAGCAATTTCAATATGATTTGAGAGAATAATTTCAAAATATCTTAGGAATATATGATTTTCTAAATTTCTTATGCTTACCAATATAGAATGGTGCACATTGAATTTCTATTAGGACCCTCAATTCTTAGAAGGTGTTTCAAATAGATCTCTCTAGTTGCAATTTGAAGGATTCAATTCAAAATAACTTAAGAATCAATGGATCTAATAGCAATTTCAATATGATTTGAGAGAATAATTTCAAAATAACTTAAGAATCAATGGATCTAATAGCAATTTCAATATGATTTGAGAGAATAATTTCAAAATATCTTAGGAATATATGATTTTCTAAATTTCTTATGCTTACCAATATAGAATGGTGCACATTGAATTTCTATTAGGACCCTCAATTCTTAGAAGGTGTTTCAAATAGATCTCTCTAGTTGCAATTTGAAGGATTCAATTCAAAATAACTTAAGAATCAATGGATCTAATAGCAATTTCAATATGATTTGAGAGAATAATTTCAAAATAACTTAAGAATCAATGGATCTAATAGCAATTTCAATAATTTGAAGGACTAATTATAAATATGAAAGATTTGAGTGACTAATATGGAAAAAAATTTGTTATTTGGTGGCTTATATCATTCTGGTACCTCAAGTTTGCCACCTTTTCACTTTGATACCTCATCCATATTTCATTAGAAAAATCCATTAAATTTCCAATTAAATCTATTTTACCCAATCACTGAGCATGTGATACAAATTTAACAAAATATTGAATGGAATATAGACATGGTTATCAAAATGAAATTTGATAAAAACTTTGGTACTTTGTGATTGATTTTAATTGAGAAAAAATAGAGGAAGCGAATATGGATAAGTACTTATATTTTTTAATTGCATGGAAAGGGAAATAAAATCAGGCATGTGTCTTCGTAGGGCCCACCATGTATTGCGGACTATGGTTTCGCAAGCAGGCTGGTGGCACCTAAAGCTTTTATATAACTAATGATATAAAATACAAAGTTTATATCTACAAAAAATTAGCAAAATATCCTAAGAATTTAGGGTCTTAATAGCAATTTAACTGCTTTGAAGTGCTAATGTCAAATATGAAAGTTTAAGAGACTAACATAGAAACAACCCTTTTAGTTATTTGGTTGCTTATTTTCACCTTGGTACCCGAAGTTTATCCACCTTTTAACTTTGATGCCTCAAAGTATTCTTCTAATACTTTGGCACCCCAAAGTTTTATCATGTTTCACTTGGATACCGATAGTATTTCTTTAACTTTTTATACCGTTATTTGTTTAACACTTTTGTACCCCAAAGTTCCAATCACATTTCAATTTTATACACTGAATCTAGATTTTTGTTAGACTTTTCATTAAATTTATATCATGCCCTTAGTATGTGATTGGCATGTGATAGATTAGATCAATTCTACCCAATCGCTAAGCACGTCATAAAAGTGCATGTCGGAAATTTTTTCCATCAATGGATCTGTATGGTTCTAATGGATATTGTTGCACTCAAAATATCTTAGGAATATATGATTTTCTAAATTTCTTATGCTTACCAATATAGAATGGTGCACATTGAATTTCTATTAGGACCCTCAATTCTTAGAAGGTGTTTCAAATAGATCTCTCTAGTTGCAATTTGAAGGATTCAATTCAAAATAACTTAAGAATCAATGGATCTAATAGCAATTTCAATATGATTTGAGAGAATAATTTCAAAATATCTTAAGAATTTAGGGTCTTAATAGCAATTTAACTGCTTTGAAGTGCTAATGTCAAATATGAAAGTTTAAGAGACTAACATAGAAACAACCCTTTTAGTTATTTGGTTGCTTATTTTCACCTTGGTACCTCAAGTTTATCCACCTTTTAACTTTGATGCCTCAAAGTACTTTTTAACACTTGAAACCCAAACTTTCAATCTTGCTCCCCTTTGATACCATAATTATTTCTTTTACACTTTAATACCCTAAGTTTAAATTACATTTTCACTTTGATACCTCATCCATATTTCATTAGAAAAATCCATTAAATTTCCAATTAAATCTATTTTACCCAATCACTGAGCATGTGATACAAATTTAACAAAATATTGAATGGAATATAGACATGGTTATCAAAATGAAATTTGATAAAAACTTTGGTACTTTGTGATTGATTTTAATTGAGAAAAAATAGAGGAAGCGAATATGGATAAGTACTTATATTTTTTAATTGCATGGAAAGGGGAAATAAAATCAGGCATGTGTCTTCGTAGGGCCCACCATGTATTGCGGACTATGGTTTCGCAAGCAGGCTGGTGGCACCTAAAGCTTTTTATATAACTAATGAAATTAAATACAAAGTTTACGTCTATGAAAATTTAGCTACACATCCTGTAGCATGGAACTATATAATCGATAGTATATATCTATATATCGTAGTATGTCGCGTTAAACTTTATATTATATAGGTATGCGCTATATTATATGTAAATAAACATTATGTTTTGGGTGTATGAGAACGTATAGAACCATGTGGGTTTCAAAGTAAATGGGGGCAAAACTTGGATTTATAAGCAAATCCCTATTATTTATTACTCAACCTCACCGGGAAGGCGGGAAATCACGAGCCCAGTTACACCTAACTATCTGGGGGTCCCACCAGGTACAAAAAACATGTATTAGCCCCTGCTTGATGGGCCCACATGTGTATCGCAAATTTCTAACTTGTTCTGCAAATGCACAAGTGGTGGCTTCTATGAAGCACGGACACGAACACGGCGACACGGACACGACACGGACACGGAAAACCCAAAAAATAGGATGCGGCATAAATCATTTTAATTTTTGTTTGTGAAAATCTATGTTTGCACGGTTGACAAGGACCTTTTCTAAATAGGCTCTTCAAATATCATCTTGATCATTGGGATGATAATCTAAAATATCAGGCTAAAGCCTTGGATCTATTGGAAGATCTTTAAGTTCATTCATTTGTTTTGCTTGTCACTAGGTTCTTAATTGTCAAGATCGTTTGAATTTGTAGTAGTTGGTGGTTGCTCCGTTGGCGACTTTCTCTCGAGAAATTTCTTCATAATTAAAAAATTATACAAGATGAGAATATCAAACTATTATTCAAATTAATCAATATTTATGTTTTTAGTTATATTTAATTACCAATTCTCACAATTTGACTTTCTACAATTTTTAGTATGACTCAAATTCTCAAAATAAATAATAATCCATTAACCACAAATTCTTTTAAACTTTAATATATTTTAAATTTCAATCAAAATTGAAAAACTATTTGACAAACAAAACTAATTTATTTCATATTCTTGGCAAATTAAAATTTTGAATTGTATCCCTCATTCATAGGTAAAAAAGTTAATCGTGAGCGATGAATTAAGCAAAACCATAAAACTCTCTAATTAAATACACAATTCAAAAGAAAATTTTATACTCACTTAATATTAGCGAGAAGTTGAGGAGAGATGGAGGAATGGACGGCGGTGGGTTATGGGTCTAGGTGGGTTGGTACGGTGAGTGAGACCCAAGGTCGGTTGGCGTTGAGTTGGGTAGTGACCATGGTGTAGGTGAGAATTTGGGCAGAATCTAAGTGTTAAGGTTTGAAAATTTAGAGATTTTAGGTCTCTGATTTGAGAGAAAGAAGAGAGAGGAGGGGGGGAAGAGAGAGAGAGAGAGAGAGAGAGAGAGAGAGAGAGAGAGAGATTAGTTTTGTACATTGGGTATTGAGTTTTGGGTGTTCATTTCAGGTCTTGGGTATTGGGTTCAAGTGTTTTATTGTTTATTTGAGCTTTAAGCTTCTGGGCCTATTTATTGGTTGGGTGGAAACCTAAATGGCTTTGGTTAGATAGAAACTTAAATGGGCTTGGTGCTTGCATTGTTATATCAGATAATGAGCTCTGGTCCAATTCTTAAAATCTTTTTGGGGTTTGCTTGGGGGAGGGGGGGGTGAAAAAAATTACAAGAGCTATATGCAAATTTATAAAAATTCAGGAGTGCAACTGCACCCCCTAGAGCAATTGTTAATCCGCCCTTGGGTCCACTCTGCCGATATGGATCTCACCAATAGCGTATACTACTCGATCCTATATTTATTCTCAACTATCGACTCGCTTATTTTGAGCAAGTAGTAAGGAAAGCACGTGCTTTACACATGCTTGCTGCATGAAATTGTTGTACATCGCAATTTTATTCTCAATTATCATAAGTTGTCTCATAGAGATTCCACTAATTGCTAATTAATTACTTAATTTTGTAGGATTAATTTCAAAATAACTTAAGAATCTGGGGACCTAAAACAATTTTGATGATTTGAGGTACTAACGTCAAAGTAGCTTATGAATTGGGGAACAAGACCAAAGAGCAATTTCAATAACTTGAAGGACTAATTATATATATGAAAGATTTGAGTGACTAATATAGAAAAAAATTTGTTATTTGGTGGCCCATATCATTCTAGTACCTCAAGTTTGCCACCTTTTCACTTTGATGCCTCAAAGCATTCTTCTAACAATTTGGCACCCCAAAGTTTTGATCATGTTTCATTTGGATACCCGATCGTATTTCTTAACTTTTTGATACCTGAGAGTATTTGTTTAAAACTTTTGTACCCCAAAGTTCCAATCACATTTCACTTTTATACACTGAATCTAGATTTTGTTAGACTTTTCGTTAGATTTATATCACGCCCTTAGTCTATGATTGGCATGTGATATATTAGATCCATTCTACCCAATCACCAAGCACGTGATAAAAAGTGCGTGTCAGGAAAAAAAAATTCCATCAATGGACCGTATGGTTCTAATGGATATTGTTGCGCTCAAAATATCTTAGGAATATATGATTTTCTAAATTTATTATGTTCCATTATAGAATGGTGCACATTGAATTTCAATTAGGACCCTCAATTCTTAGAAGGCGTTTCAAATAGATCTCTCTAGTTGCTATTTTATTTCGATGTGAAGGATTCAATTCGAAGTAACTTAAGAATCAGTGGATCTAATAGCAATTTCAATATGATTTGAGGGACTAATTTCAAAATATCTTAAGAATTGAGGGTCTTAATAGCAATTTAACCGCTTTGAAGTGCTTAGGTCAAACGTGAAAGTTTAAGAGACTAATATAGGGGAAAAAACCCTTCTGGTTATTGGTGGTTTATTTTCACCTTGGTACCCGAAGTTTATCCACCTTTTAACTTTGATGCCTCAAAGTACTTTTTAACACTTGAAACCCAAACTTTCAATCTTGCTCCCCTTTGATACCATAATTATTTCTTGTACACTTTAATACCCTAAGTTTAAATTACATTTTCACTTTGATACCTCATCCATATTTCATTAGAAAAATCCATTAAATTTCCAATTAAATCTATTTTACCCAATCACTGAGCATGTGATACAAATTTAACAAAATATTGAATGGAATATAGACATGGTTATCAAAATGAAATTTGATAAAAACTTTGGTACTTTGTGGTTGATTTTTAGTTGAGAGAAAATAGAGGAAGCGAATATAGATAAGTACTTATATTTATTTAAATTGCATGGAAAGTGGAACTAAACCATGCATGTGTCTTCTTGGGGCCCACCATGTATTGCGGACTTGGTTCCACAAGCGGGCTGGAGGCGCCCAAGGCTTTTTATATAACTAATGAAATTAAATACAAAGTTTACGTCTATGAAAATTTAGCTACACATCCTGTAGCATGGAACTATATAATCGATAGTATATATCTATATTGTAGCATGCCGCATTGCACTTTATTTTATATAGGTATGCGCTATATTGTATGTAAATAAACATTATGTTTTGGGTGCATGAGAACGTATAGAACCATGTGGGTTTCAAAGTAAATGGGAGCAAAAGTTGGATTTATAAATTCCTATTATTTATTACTCAACCTCTCCAGGAAATCAAAAGCCCAATTACACATAACTATCGAGGGTCCCACCAGGTAAAAAAAACATTTGTTAGCCACTGCTTGATGGGCCCACATGTGTATCGCAAATTTCTAACTTGTTCTGCAAATGCACAAGTGGTGGCTTCTATGAAGCACGGACACGAACACGGCGACACGGACACGACACGGACACGGACACGGCAAAACCCAAAAAAATAGGATACGGCGACACGGCTAGATTTTTTTAATATTATTATTATATATATTAATATTGAATTAATTCTATTATTATATAGATTTTTTGTTATAATGCAGCTACAAAAATATTCTTAATCAACCAAAATTCGCCAATAACGCAGATGTTTAAAGACCGGTTTACTGTAGCAAAACCAATTTTACTGTAGCAAACCGGTTTTACTGTAGCAAAACCGTGGGCGGTCGGCCGGTTCAAAAGAAAACGAAAAGGAATGGGAAAAAAAAAGAAAATGATTCAGAAGAAAAAGAAGAAGAAAAAAAAGGAATAAAAGAAGAAGAAGACTTACTAACCTGCGGTTGTCGAAGTTTGTAGGCGCGAAGACGATCGAGCCTTAGCCAAGCGAAACGATCGAGGATGGCGAGGACGGATCTTGGCTTCTCTTCATTTGGGATCGACAGAAGGCGGCGGCGAATGGATTAAAACTAGGGTTAGGGTTTGGGTTTGGGTTTGGGTTTGGGTTTGGGTTCTGATTTTCGCCCTCCGTTCGGGGGCCGGATCAACCGATGTCGGGGCGAGTCCGGGCGTGTCAGCGTTGACCCGTCGGCGGCGTTGACGGCGTGTCCGGCACGTGTCGAGCAATTTGTCCGCGTCGGACGCAGCGCTGTCGAACGGACTTCGGCGGTGATTTTGGAGTGTCGGTGCTTCTTAGGGTGGCTTCGGCTTTTTTATATAAAGGGATAAAATACAAAGTTTAAGTCTACGAAAAATTAGCTACACATCCTATAGCATGTAACTGTATAAGCAATAGTATATATCTATATATCGTCAAATGCCGCGTTGAACTTTATACTATATAGGTAGGCGCTATATCGTATGTAAATAAACATTACATTTTGGGTGTATGAGAACGTATAGAACCATGTGGGTTTCAAAGTAAATGGGACAAAACTTGGATTTATAACAAATGCTTATTATTTATTACTCAACCTCACTGAGAAATCACAAGCCCAGTTACACTAGGGGAGAGTAAACGTTCATCAGGTCTTATCATTTTCTCTCAAACCGAACCCAACCCGAACTATATATGGAACCGAATCGAACTGAACCGAGTTATTTCGGTTCGGTTCTGTTCGGTCGGTTTACTCGGTTGTTATGGGACATAGCGGCAAAATAAAAGGATTATTTGATGATGGCTGCAAATGAAAGCAAGAATTTGGCCATGGCGAAATGCAAAAAGAGAGAAGACTGAAGATGAACAATTTGTGCCTCGTTATTTGGAGAAGAGTAATATAGCTTCCTTTTTAGCCTTTTGGGTATTTGGAAGAAGGGAAAATTGTGTCAAAGCCCCAAATGTTGAAACATCATGTGCTGCAGCCCCTCCACTTTTTTCCCATGTGGTTCGAAAAGCATCCTGCGCACTTTTTTAATTAAGTGATTCATTATGACTAAGTATGGAGAGAAAAAGAAATAAAAGACCTCAAAATACCCTTATCTCTTTCATTCTAGATCTAATGGCCATGGCTCCTTCTTTCTCCTCTCTCCTAACCCATCTCCTTCCTCCTCTCCCCATCTTTCTTTTTTCTCTAAGACACCGACATCCTCCCCTCATCCCGCGATCTTTAGTGCACACTCGGCCATATTTTTTCACTGACACTAAAAGAAAAAAATTTCGGATGGTGAGCCGATTCGAAGTTAGTTGGCGATGGCGGGCCTCTTCAGCGCCTATAAGGGGCCCACAAGCAAATTAGCGGTATGGACCCTCCGGTGCCGTCTTGAAGTGCACTCAGGCCATATTTTTAGACACTAAAGGCTAAAAGATGGCAAAAACATGGCGGATGATGACCCGGTTTGAAGTTCAGTTGGCGATGGCGAGACTATTTTGTTTCATGTTAAGTCTATTTTGGTTCATGTTAAGTCTAACTTGGTTCATGTTAAGTCTATTTTGGTTCATGTTAAGTCTATTTTGGTTCATGTTAAGTCTAACTTGGTTCATGTTAAGAATTTAGGGTCTTAATAGCAATTTAACTGCTTTGAAGTGCTAATGTCAAATATGAAAGTTTAAGAGACTAACATAGAAACAACCCTTTTAGTTATTTGGTTGCTTATTTTCACCTTGGTACCCGAAGTTTATCCACCTTTTAACTTTGATGCCTCAAAGTACTTTTTAACACTTGAAACCCAAACTTTCAATCTTGCTCCCCTTTGATACCATAATTATTTCTTGTACACTTTAATACCCTAAGTTTAAATTACATTTTCACTTTGATACCTCATCCATATTTCATTAGAAAAATCCATTAAATTTCCAATTAAATCTATTTTACCCAATCACTGAGCATGTGATACAAATTTAACAAAATATTGAATGGAATATAGACATGGTTATCAAAATGAAATTTGATAAAAACTTTGGTACTTTGTGATTGATTTTTAATTGAGAAAAAAATAGAGGAAGCGAATATGGATAAGTACTTATATTTTTTAATTGCATGGAAAGGGGAAATAAAATCAGGCATGTGTCTTCGTAGGGCCCACCATGTATTGCGGACTATGGTTTCGCAAGCAGGCTGGTGGCACCTAAAGCTTTTTTATATAACTAATGATATAAAATACAAAGTTTATATCTACAAAAAAATTAGCAAAATATCCTATAGCATGTAACTATATAATCGATAGTATATGTCTATATATCGTAGTATGTCGCGTTAAACTTTATATTATATAGGTATGCGCTATATTATATGTAAATAAACATTATGTTTTGGGTGTATGAGAACGTATAGAACCATGTGGGTTTCAAAGTAAATGGGGGCAAAACTTGGATTTATAAGCAAATCCCTATTATTTATTACTCAACCTCACCGGGAAGGCGGGAAATCACGAGCCCAGTTACACCTAACTATCTGGGGGTCCCACCAGGTACAAAAAACATGTATTAGCCCCTGCTTGATGGGCCGCACATGTGTATCGCAAATTTCTAACTTGTTCTGCAAATGCACAAGTGGTGGCTTCTATGAAGCACGGACACGGACACGGCGACACGGACACGACACGGACACGGCAAAACCCAAAAAAATAGGATACGGCGGCACGGCTAGATTTTTTTAATATTATTATTATATATATTAATATTGAATTAATTCTATTATTATATAGATTTTTTGTTATAATGCAGCTACAAAAATATTCTTAATCAACCAAAATTCGCCAATAACGCGGATGTTTAAAGACCGGTTTACTGTAGCAAAACCAGTTTTACTGTAGTAAACCGTTCTTTAAACCGTTTCTTGTAGCAAAGTGGAAGTCGGTAGGTTCAAAAGCGAAAGGAATGGGGAAAAAAAGAAAATGATTCAGAAGAAAAAGAAGGAATAAAAGAAGAAGAAGATTTACTAACCTGCGGTTGTCGAAGTTTGTAGCTGACGAGGACGATCGAGCCTTGTAGCCGACGAGAACGATCGAGCCTTGTAGCCGACGAGAACGATCGAGGATGGCGAGGACGAAGGATCTTGGCGGCGTTCTCTTTTCAGCTGGGATCGACAGAGAGCTGACGAGCAGGTAAGTTAAAACTAGGGTTAGGGTTTGGGTTTGGGTTTCGGGTTTCGGGTTTGGGTTCTGTTTCGCCCTCAGTAAGTGTCCGAGGAAGCGGATCAACTTAAATCGCCGGGCTTAAGAAATCCGGAGAAGCGTCATCGGCCCGTTAACAAATGTCAGCCCAGCGTTAATGGCGTGTGTCCGTAGCGATGTCGAAACAGCTATCCGCCCGTCAGAAGTGTCGGGTTTTAATTCAGGGGGGTTAAATATAAAGTTTAAAATCTACGAAAAATTAGCTACACATCCTATAGCATGTAACTGTATAAGCAATAGTATATATCTATATATCGTCAAATGCCGCGTTGAACTTTATACTATATAGGTAGGCGCTATATCGTATGTAAATAAACATTACATTTTGGGTGTATGAGAACGTATAGAACCATGTGGGTTTCAAAGTAAATGGGACAAAACTTGGATTTATAACAAATGCTTATTATTTATTACTCAACCTCACTGAGAAATCACAAGCCCAGTTACACTAGGGGAGAGTAAACGTTCATCAGGTCTTATCATTTTCTCTCAAACCGAACCCAACCCGAACTATATATGGAACCGAATCGAACTGAACCGAGTTATTTCGGTTCGGTTCGGTTTGGTCGGTTTACTCGGTTGTTATGGGACATAGCAGCAAAATAAAAGGATTATTTGATGATGGCTGCAAATGAAAGCAAGAATTTGGCCATGGCGAAATGCAAAAAGAGAGAAGACTGAAGATGAACAATTTGTGCCTCGTTATTTGGAGAAGAGTAATATAGCTTCCTTTTTAGCCTTTTGGGTATTTGGAAGAAGGGAAAATTGTGTCAAAGCCCCAAATGTTGAAACATCATAAAAGGCATCCCTCCACTTTTTCCCATGTGGTTCACCCCAAAAGCATCCCAAAATGCACTGCACCCTTTTGGTCATGATTACATGCCAACTAAGTATGGAGAGAGAAAAAGAAATAAAAGACCTCAAAATACCCTTATCTCTTTCATTCTAGATCTAATGGCCATGGCTCCTTCTTTCTCCTCTCTCCTAACCCATCTCCTTCCTCCTCTCCCCATCTTTCTTTTTTCTAAGACACCGACATCCTCCTCCGCCACCGCCGATCTTTAGTGACACCTGGCCATATTTTTCGACACTAAAGGCGAAGAAATGGCAAGAACACGGCGGATGAGATGGAAGCCGCCGAAGTTCGTTGGCGATGATCGGGCCTCTTCCGCCGCTATAAGGGGCCCACAAGCAAATTAGCGGTATTACCCTCCGCTACGGCGATCTTGAGTGACACCGCCATATTTTTCGACACTAAAGGCTAAAAGATGGCAAAGAACATGGCGGATGAGGCGGAGAGCCCAGTTTGAAGTTCGTTGGCGATGACGGGCCTATTTTGTTTCATGTTAAGTCTATTTTAGTTCATGTTAAGTCTAACTTGGTTCACGTTAAGTCTATTTTGGTTCATGTTAAGTCTATTTTTGGTTCATGTTAAGTCTAACCCGGTTCATGTTAAGTCTAACTTGGTTCATGTTAAGTCTATTTTGATTCATGTTAAGTCAAACTTGGTTCATGTTAAGTCTATTTTGATTCATGTTAAGTCAAACTTGGTTCATGTTAAGTCTATTTTGATTTAAAATGAACCAAGATGGACTTAACATGATCCAAGTTAGACTTAAGATGAACCAAAATTGACTTAACATGAACCAAGTTTGAATTAATATGAACCAAGTTGGATTTAACATGAATGAAAATAGACTTAATATGAACCAAGTTAGAATTAACATGAACCGGGTTGCACTTAACATGAAGCAAGTTTGAATTAATACGAATCAAGTTGGATTTAACATGAATGAAAATAGACTTAACATGAACCAAGTTAGAATTAACATGAACCGGGTTGCACTTAACATGAACCAAATTAGACTTAACATGAACCAAAAATAGACTTAACATGAACCAAAATAGACTTAACATGAACTAAGTTAGACTTAACATGAACCAAAATAGACTTAACATGAACCGGGTTAGACTTAACATGAACCAAAAATAGACTTAACATGAACCAAAATAGACTTAACATGAACCAAGTTAGAATTAACATGAACCGGTTAGACTTAACATGAACCAAAATAGGCCCGTCATCGCCAACTTGGTTCATGTTAAGTCTAACTTGGTTCATGTTAAGTCTATTTTGATTCAATTAAAGACGCCAAAATGCCCTTATCTCCTCTATATTTTTTCATGTTAAGTCTAAAATTAGACTTAACATGAAACATGTTAAGTCTATTTTAAATTATTTTTAAGTTTAATTTCATATTAAATTTAATTTAATTCATGTTAAGTCTAATTTAATTCAATTAAAGACGCCAAAATGCCCTTATCTCTTCTATATTTTTTCATGTTAAGTCTAAAATTAGACTTAACACGAAACATGTTAAGTCTATTTCAACTTATTTTTAAGTCTAGTTTCACGTTAAATTCAATTTAATTCATGTTAAGTCTAATTTAATTCAATTAAAGACGCCAAAATGCCCTTATCTCTTCTATATTTTTTCATGTTAAGTCTAAAATTAGACTTAACATGAAACATGTTAAGTCTATTTCAACTTAATTTTAAGTCTAGTTTCACGTTAAATTCAATTTAATTCATGTTAAGTCTAATTTAATTCAATTAAAGACGCCAAAATGCCCTTATCTCTTCTATATTTTTTCATGTTAAGTCTAAAAGTAGACTTAACATGAAACATGTTAAGTCTATTTCAACTTATTTTTAAGTCTAGTTTCATGTTTAAATTAGACTTAACATGAATTAAATTGAATTTAACATGAAATTAGACTTAAAATTAAGTTGAAATAGACTTAACATGTTTCATGTTAAGTCTAATTTTTAGACTTAACATGAAAAATATAGAGGAGATAAGGACATTTTGGCGTTTTTAATTGAATTAAATTAGATTTAACATGAATTAAATTGAATTTAACATGAAATTAGACTTAAAATTAAGTTGAAATAGACTTAACATGTTTCATGTTAAGTCTAATTTTTAGACTTAACATGAAAAATATAGAGGAGATAAGGACATTTTGGCGTTTTAATTGAATTAAAATAGACTTAACATAAACCACGTTGGACTTAACATGAACCAAATTTGGACTTAACATGATTCAAAATAGACTTGACATGAACCAAGTTGGACTTGACATAAACCAAGTTGGACTTAACTTGGTTCATGTTAAGTCTAATTCATGTTAAGTCTAATTCATGTTAAGTCTAACTTGGTTCACGTTAAGTCTATTTTGATTCAATTAAAGACGCCAAAATGCCCTTATCTCTTCTATATTTTTTCATGTTAAGTCTAAAAGTAGACTTAACATGAACTAAGTTAGACTTAACATGAACCGGTTAGACTTAACATGAAACATGTTAAGTCTATTTTGGTTCATGTTAAGTCTAACTTGGTTCACGTTAAGTCTATTTTGGTTCATGTTAAGTCTATTTTGGTTCATGTTAAGTCTAAAAGTAGACTTAACATGAACCGGTTAGACTTAACATGAACCGGTTAGACTTAACATGAACCGGTTAGACTTAACATGAACCAAATTAGACTTAACATGAACCAAAATAGACTTAACATGAACCGGTTGCACTTAACATGAACCAAAATAGACTTAACATGAACCGGTTAGACTTAACATGAACCGGTTAGACTTAACATGAACTAAGTTAGACTTAACATGAAAAATATAGAGGAGATAAGGACATTTTGGCGTTTTAATTGAATTAAATTAGATTTAACATGAATTAAATTGAATTTAACATGAAATTAGACTTAAAATTAAGTTGAAATAGACTTAACATGAAACATGTTAAGTCTATTTTGGTTCATGTTAAGTCTATTTCAACTTATTTTTAAGTCTAGTTTCATGTTTAAATTAGACTTAACATGAACCGGTTAGACTTAACATGAACCAAATTTGGACTTAACATGAACCAAATTTGGACTTAACATGAACCAAATTTGGACTTAACATGATTCAAAATAGACTTGACATGAACCAAGTTGGACTTGACATAAACCAAGTTGGACTTGACATAAACCAAGTTGGACTTGACATAAACCAAGTTGGACTTAACTTGGTTCATGTTAAGTCTAAAATTAGACTTAACATGAACCAAAATAGACTTAACATAAACCACGTTGGACTTAACATGAACCAAAATAGACTTAACATGAACCAAATTAGACTTAACATGAACCAAAATAGACTTAACATGAACCAAAATAGACTTAACATGAACTAAGTTAGACTTAACATGAACCAAAATAGACTTAACATGAACCAAATTAGACTTAACATGAACCAAAATAGACTTAACATGAACCAAAATAGACTTAACATGAACCAAATTTGGACTTAACATGAACCAAAATAGACTTAACATGAACCAAAATAGACTTAACATGAACCAAAATAGACTTAACATGTTTCATGTTAAGTCTAATTCATGTTAAGTCTAATTTAATTCAATTAAAGACGCCCTTATCTCTTCTATATTTTTCATGTTAAGTCTAAAATTAGACTTAACATGAAACATGTTAAGTCTATTTTAAATTATTTTTAAGTTTAATTTCATATTAAATTTAATTTAATTCATGTTAAGTCTAATTTAATTCAATTAAAGACGCCAAAATGCCCTTATCTCTTCTATATTTTTCATGTTAAGTCTAAAATTAGACTTAACATGAAACATGTTAAGTCTATTTCAACTTATTTTTAAGTCTAGTTTCATGTTTAAATTAGACTTAACATGAAACATGTTAAGTCTATTTTGATTCATGTTAAGTCAAACTTGGTTCATGTTAAGTCTAATTCATGTTAAGTCTATTTTGATTCATGTTAAGTCAAACTTGGTTCATGTTAAGTCTAATTTTTAGACTTAACATGAAACATGTTAAGTCTATTTCAACTTATTTTTAAGTCTAGTTTCATGTTTAAATTAGACTTAACATGAATTAAATTGAATTTAACATGAAATTAGACTTAAAATTAAGTTGAAATAGACTTAACATGTTTCATGTTAAGTCTATTTTGATTCATGTTAAGTCAAACTTGGTTCATGTTAAGTCTAAAATTAGACTTAACATGAAACATGTTAAGTCTATTTCAACTTATTTTTAAGTCTAGTTTCATGTTTAAATTAGACTTAACATGAATTAAATTGAATTTAACATGAAATTAGACTTAAAATTAAGTTGAAATAGACTTAACATGTTTCATGTTAAGTCTAATTTTTAGACTTAACATGAAAAATATAGAGGAGATAAGGACATTTTGGCGTTTTAATTGAATTAAATTAGATTTAACATGAATTAAATTGAATTTAACATGAAATTAGACTTAAAATTAAGTTGAAATAGACTTAACATGTTTCATGTTAAGTCTAATTTTTAGACTTAACATGAAAAATATAGAGGAGATAAGGACATTTTGGCGTTTTAATTGAATTAAAATAGACTTAACATAAACCACGTTGGACTTAACATGAACCAAATTTGGACTTAACATGATTCAAAATAGACTTGACATGAACCAAGTTGGACTTGACATAAACCAAGTTGGACTTAACTTGGTTCATGTTAAGTCTAATGTTAAGTCTAATGTTAAGTCTAATTCATGTTAAGTCTAATTTTTAGACTTAACATGAACCAAAATAGACTTAACATGAACCAAAATAGACTTAACATGTTTCATGTTAAGTCTAATTCATGTTAAGTCTAATTCATGTTAAGTCTAATTTTTAGACTTAACATGAACCAAAATAGACTTAACATGAAACATGTTAAGTCTATTTTGATTCATGTTAAGTCAAACTTGGTTCATGTTAAGTCTAATTCATGTTAAGTCTATTTTGATTCATGTTAAGTCAAACTTGGTTCATGTTAAGTCTAAAATTAGACTTAACATGAACCAAATTTGGACTTAACATGAACCAAAATAGACTTAACATGAACCAAAATAGACTTAACATGAACCAAAATAGACTTAACATAAACCACGTTGGACTTAACATGATTCAAAATAGACTTGACATGAACCAAGTTGGACTTAACTTGGTTCATGTTAAGTCTAAAATTAGACTTAACATGAACCAAAATAGACTTAACATGAATTAAATTGAATTTAACATGAAATTAGACTTAAAATTAAGTTGAAATAGACTTAACATGAATTAAATTGAATTTAACATGAAATTAGACTTAAAATTAAGTTGAAATAGACTTAACATGAAACATGTTAAGTCTAATTCATGTTAAGTCTAATGTTAAGTCTAATTTGGGCTCAAGCTCCTCCTCGTCCTCCTCCCATTTGCTTCCCCTCCTGTTTTCAGCCTCTTGTTTTGTATCGGACATCGATCTATTATTGTGGATCCTCCGCGAGCAGCTAATGAATTGAGGTTTTGGCCGTTTATATTGTCGTCAAATTGAGTTTTGGTTTTGGGGAAAAGATGGGTTAGAGGAAGGGAGGAGAGAATTGAAAGAGAAAAATATGAATTATATTTGGAAAAAAACAAAAATTAAGCGAAGCCAGCCAGCAGAGGAGGATATGGTGTCGAGAGAAAGAGGAGGAAGAGAGAGAGAGAGGATGAAGGAATGGGTTAGGAGAGGAGGAAGGAGAAGCGAGGAGGAGGAGAGACATAGACATCGGTCTAGAAAAAAAAAGAGAACAAAGGTATTTTGGGATTTTTATTTCTTTTTCTATCTTGACAACATGATGATTAAAAATTTTTGTCATATATCTGGGGCTCGAAAGTGGAAATTTGTGCGTAATTTAATTAAGCGCTTAACAATTCCATGGAAGAAATGAAAGGAAAGAGACAACATATTTCCACTTTTCTCTAATATTTATGTTAGGCAACTGGGACTAACTTGGGAATCACACCACTCACGTGAGTGCATTGCGTGGGTCCTCCACAAAGAAAGGATAGTAGCTTGGGTGCATTTTAAATAGGTCTTCAAATTTCAAACTACTCTTTCTCTAATATTTATGTAAAGAGGGGTTATTGGTTGGTGTAATTTTGAGGTAGGTGGGATAATTTTTGGGACTTTACTTTATGGCATTATTTATTAGGACAATGGGATTGAGATTTCACTTTAAGGTGTTATTCATTGGGACAATGAGATTGAGATAATTACTCCCAACTTTTTCCAAAATTATCTCACTTCTATACAAATTTTTTTTCCCAACCTCCAAAAATTACCCCATTCTTAACTTTGGGACAATCATGGAGAAAGTGGGATAATTTTTGTTACAACCCCCAAAACCACTAAGTGCTAATCTTCATAAAGACGCTGACACGTGTCCCGCCCCATGGCTAATTAGGCAAATTAGAAGCTGAGACGAATCAAGTTTCTCCCGCGGCCGATTCTATAGGCCGATAACTTGCGTAACCGAGTAAAAGGCGGTACTTGCCGGCCAACCCACCAGAACAAACCTACACGCAACCCACATTCGGACTGCTGTCACAACCAACAACTCTCACGGCCGACTCAATCAGCGGACAACTTGCGTAACCGAGTGAAAAGGCGGTGGTTGTCGGCCCTCAACCAAATGAATAAAGAGGCGGTAGTTACCTTGAACCCCTCGCCAGTCGACTGCTCCTACATTAACTGCCCTGACAAAATCATCATTGCTCCTGCCCTTATAGCCTTTATGGCTCATCGGACATAGTCAGCTTTGAGCACCTACTGTCATCCCCGCATTAAATACTTAGCTGACTCACTCCTTCCAATAGACGCCACCTGTAAAGAAGGTGATAACTAGGCCGCTAGCTAGACTCACCAAAGTTACCCATTTACCCCTCTAACCCACTATAAAAGGAGAACGTACTGCCTAAGGTAAGGGGATCTGAGTTTTCATGCAACTTTAAACTACACTCATTTTATACTTTCTCACTCAAGATCAAATACTGACTTGATCGTCGGAGGAGCAACCGGAGAACACAACTCCGTCCTCTCATAAGTTTTTCATGTGTAGGGAAGAACGTGAGCCCAGGCAGATTATCTAAAGGAGATTGAGGACCCTAACACTCTCATAATCCTCACATAAAACCCCTGTTTGATAACCGGCATCAACAATTTTGAAGCATTAATTTATTAAATATCTAACATATGTTAATTATATTATAATATATAATATACCTTAATTATATTATATTATAAAATTCGATATAATGTAAGATAATAAAATATTATATAATATTATCTAATATAATTAGCTAATTATATTTTATATATTATAATATTAGTACTATATTATTATAATTTTACTTTATATTATGTAATATATAATTTATTACTTAGAATAATAATATTATTGTAGTATTTTTATGATATAAAATATTGTATTAAAATTTAGCGTTTATATATTTAATGTAAAATATATTAATTATATTATAATATAATTTAATATGATAATATATTCTATTATATAGAATATTTTAATTTATATAATATTTTACTATTTTCTATTACACTTTATTATTTTAATTAATAGTCTTAAGTATATTGTCAATATTGTGGTAGTTATAATATTAAATAATATTTTATTGATACAATAAAAATAGTAATAATCTACTATACATTAAGTATGATATTATATATAATATTATATATAAAATTAATATAATATAATATATTAATTAATAATATTTTTAATTAATAATAATGAACATATTAATAGTATATTACGGTTATTATAAATATTATATTTTAATAAGAAGCCATGTCATCAATTATCCAATTTAAATTATAGTAATTATCATAAAATATAATATTATATTTTAATACTAATATAATATTTTAAATAATATTATAATGAATAAAACAAACTATTATAAAATTTATGTTTATATTAAATTAAATATTATATTAAGTATATTGTTCGTATATTATATCAATTATTATATAATATATCATATTATTACAATATAATATAATATATTAATTAATAACATTAAACATAGTTATAATTAATTAGTAATTATAATATAACATATTATATTTTAGTAAAGTAAAATAATATATTATATTATAATAACATACTAAATAATATACCAAACCAATTAGATAAATTAATTTAGACTTAATTGATAAATAAGTATTATATTTTAATAAGGTGCCACATCATCAATTATCCCATGAATTGTCAAATCAAAACTTTAAATTGTCCCATTATCCCAACTTATCCCACTTTATCCCATTCAAAATATCTCAAAGGGATAAAATTATTCCATTAGAACAATTATCCCACTTGGTCACAACTTGTCCCAACTAATAACCCCCTAAGACAACTGGCAATAACTTGGAAATCACAATTGTTACATGATGCATTTTGTGGGGAACCATACCATTAGAGCTAGAGAAAAAAATGAATAATATGTTGGAGCTGCACAAAAAGTCTGCACAAGCGGAGGGGATGCCTAATCAGAGAAAGAGGAGGAAGAGAGAGAGAGAGGATGAAGGAATGGGTTAGGAGAGGAGGAGAGGAGAGAGAGGAGGAAGAGGCATTACATCGATCTAAAAAAAAAATGAGGAGACAAGGGTATTTTGGGATTTTTATTTCTTTCTACTGGACTCAAAATGAATGATGATTAAATGAAGACATACGTATTACATTTCAAAAATGAACCACATCACTTTAAAAATGGAAAATAAAGACATGATGCTTCAACATTCAAAAAACACACAATTTTTCCTAAGAAACTAGAAAGGAAAGAGACAACATATTTCCACTTTTTCTCTAAATATTTATGTTAGGCAACTGGGACTAACTTGGGAATCACACCACTCACGTGAGTGCATTGCGTGGGTCCTCCACAAAGAAAGGATAGTAGCTTGGGTGTATTTTAAATAGGTCTTCAAATTTCAAACTACTCTTTCTCTAATATTTATGTAAAGAGGGGTTATTGGTTGGTGTAATTTTGAGGTAAGTGGGATAATTTTTAGGACTTTACTTTATGGCATTATTTATTAGGACAATGGGATTGAGATTTCACTTTAAGGTGTTATTCATTGGGACAATGAGATTGAGATAATTACTCCCAACTTTTTCCAAAATTATCTCACTTCTATACAAATTTTTTTTCCCAACCTCCAAAAATTACCCCATTCTTAACTTTGGGACAATCATGGAGAAAGTGGGATAATTTTGTTACAACCCCAAAACCACTAAGTGCTAATCTTCATAAAGACGCCGACGCGTTCCGCCCCATGGCTAATTAGGCAAATTAGAAGTCGAGATCAAGTTTCCCCTACCGATTCTATAGGCCGATAACTTATGAACCGAGTAAAGAGGTGACTTGCCGCCAACCCACCGAACAAACCTACACGCAACCCAGATGGACCGGCATTACAACCAACAACTCTCACTACCGACTCAATCACCGACAACTTATAACCGGAGGAAAGAAGATTGGTTGTCGCCCTCAACCAAATGAATAAAGAGGCGGTAGTTACCTTGAACCCCTGCCGGGATCTTCCTACATTAACGCCACGACAAAATCATTGTTCCCCGCCTTATAGCCTTTATGGCTCATCGGACATAGTCACCAGAGCACCCACTGTCATCCCGCATTAAATACTTAGTGACTCACTCTTCCAAGGACGCCACTGTAAAGAAGGTGATAACTAGGCGCTAGCTAGACTACCAAAGTTACCCATTTACCCCTCTAACCCACTATAAAAGGAGAACGTACTGCCTAAGGTAAGGGGATCTGAGTTTTCATGCAACTTTAAACTACACTCATTTTATACTTTCTCACTCAAGATCAAATACTGACTTGATCGTCGGATGAGCAACCGGAGAACACAACTCCGTCCTCTCATAAGTTTTTCATGTGTAGGGAAGAACAGCGGGCCCCAGAACCGGTTATCTAAAGGAGATTGAGGACCCTAACACTCTCATAATCCTCACATAAAACCCCTGTTTGATAACCGCATCAACAATTTTGAAGCATTAATTTATTAAATATCTAACATATGTTAATTATATTATAATATATAATATACCTTAATTATATTATATTATAAAATTCTGATATAATGTAAGATAATAAAATATTATATAATATTATCTAATATAATTAGCTAATTATATTTTATATATTATAATATTAGTACTATATTATTATAATTTTACTTTATATTATGTAATATATAATTTATTACTTAGAATAATAATATTATTGTAGTATTTTTATGATATAAAATATTGTATTAAAATTTAGCGTTTATATATTTAATGTAAAATATATTAATTATATTATAATATAATTTAATATGATAATATATTCTATTATATAGAATATTTTAATTTATATAATATTTTACTATTTTCTATTACACTTTATTATTTTAATTAATAGTCTTAAGTATATTGTCAATATTGTGGTAGTTATAATATTAAATAATATTTTATTGATACAATAAAATAGTAATAATCTACTATACATTAAGTATGATATTATATATAATATTATATATAAAATTAATATAATATAATATATTAATTAATAATATTTTTAATTAATAATAATGAACATATTAATAGTATATTACGGTTATTATAAATATTATATTTTAATAAGAAGCCATGTCATCAATTATCCAATTTAAATTATAGTAATTATCATAAAATATAATATTATATTTTAATACTAATATAATATTTTAAATAATATTATAATGAATAAAACAAACTATTATAAAATTTATGTTTATATTAAATTAAATATTATATTAAGTATATTGTTCGTATATTATATCAATTATTATATAATATATCATATTATTACAATATAATATAATATATTAATTAATAACATTAAACATAGTTATAATTAATTAGTAATTATAATATAACATATTATATTTTAGTAAAGTAAAATAATATATTATATTATAATAACATACTAAATAATATACCAAACCAATTAGATAAATTAATTTAGACTTAATTGATAAATAAGTATTATATTTTAATAAGGTGCCACATCATCAATTATCCCACATGAATTGTCAAATCAAAACTTTAAATTGTCCCATTATCCCAACTTATCCCACTTTATCCCATTCAAAATATCTCAAAGGGATAAAATTATTCCATTAGAACAATTATCCCACTTGGTCACAACTTGTCCCAACTAATAACCCCCCTAAGACAACTGGCAATAACTTGGAAATCACAATTGTTACATGATGCATTTTGTGGGGCCTGCACAAAGAAAATTTATTAACTGGGTGCATGCTAAATAGGTGTTCGGTCGGTTCGATTTATATGGGTTCAAGAAATCTCACACCGACCTGAACCGAAAGGAATATAAAACCGAACCAAACTGCCATAATTCTAGTGGTTCGGCCGGTTTGTTCAGTTTAAGCCAAAGGTTGCTCAGCCCTAAGTTACACATAACTATTCGGGGGTACCACCAGGTACAAAAAACATGTATTAGCCACTACTTGGCCCCACTAGTGTACCGCAAATTTCTAACGTGTTCCGCAAACGCACAGGTGGTGGCTTCGACTTTTTTATATACTAGTTAGGGTCACGTGCGTTGCACGTGACTTCTTAATGGAGTTGTTATGCATTGAAATTCTTATTATTTTTATATACTAGTGAGGGGCACGTGCGTTGCACGTGACTTCTTTATGGAGTTGTTATGCATTGAAATTCTTATTAGACCCCTCAATTCTCATAATTATTTCAAATTGATCACTATAATTGCAAATCTATACTTTAATTAATTTCAAATTAGCATAAATATCACAGGGCATAATAGCAATTTCAATGATTTGAGGGACCAATTTCAAATAGCTTGATAAAGGGGACCTAATTGCATTTAAATGATTTGGAGGACTAATCCCAAAATATAAAGATTTAAGGGACTGAGGTAGAAAAATCCTTTGTTTATTTGGTGTCTTATTTTGTTTTGTTACCTCCAAAGTTATCTACTTTTTCACTTTGAAGCCTTAGAGTATTTCTTTTGACAATAAATACATTTTGTTAGATAAAAGGAGAAACCAATTTAATAGTAAATTTCCATCAGAATATCTAAATGTATCAATAAAATCAAGCAAACAAAAATTTTCTTTTTGTTTTACCCCAAAGTTATCTACCTTTTCACTTGGAAGCCTTAGAGTATTTCTTTTGACAAGAAATAATATTTTATTGGATAAAAGGATAAACTAATTTAATAATAAATCTCCTTCAAAATGTCAAGCTAAATTTAGAAGCCGAGATCGAATCAAGTTTCTCCCGTACGATTCTATAGGCCGATAACTTGCAACCGAGTAAAGAGTAAGACTTGCCTACCAACCCACCGAACAAACTACACGCGAACCCAGATTCGGATCACCGTCGAACCAACAACTCTCACTACCGACTCAATCACCACAACTTATGAATCGAAAGAAAAGATGGTTGTTGTCTACTCAACCAAATGAATAAAGAGGCGGTAGTTACCTTGAACCCCTTGCCACCGATCGCTCCTACATTAACTCGACAAAATCATCATTGCTCACGCCCTTATAGCCTTTATGGCTCATCGGACATAGTCGACTTTGAGCACCTCTTGTCATCCCGCATTAAATACTTAGTGACTCACTCCTTCCAACAGACGCCACCAGAAGAAGGTGATAACTAGGCAGCTAGCTAGACTTCCAAAGTTACCCATTTACCCCTCTAACCCACTATAAAAGGAGAACGTACTGCCTAAGGTAAGGGGATCTGAGTTTTCATGCAACTTTAAACTACACTCATTTTATACTTTCTCACTCAAGATCAAATCTTGACTTGATCGTCGGATGAGCAACCGGAGAACACAACTCCAGTCCTCTCATAAGTTTTTCATGTGAAGAACAATGAGCCTTAACCGATTATCTAAAGGAGATTGAGGACCCTAACACTCTCATAATCCTCACATAAAACCCTGTTTGATAACGGCATCAACAATTTTGAAGCATTAATTTATTAAATATCTAACATATGTTAATTATATTATAATATATAATATACCTTAATTATATTATATTATAAAATTCTGATATAATGTAAGATAATAAAATATTATATAATATTTTAATACTAATATAATATTTTAAATAATATTATAATGAATAAAACAAACTATTATAAAATTTATGTTTATATTAAATTAAATATTATATTAAGTATATTGTTCGTATATTATATCAATTATTATATAATATATCATATTATTACAATATAATATAATATATTAATTAATAACATTAAACATAGTTATAATTAATTAGTAATTATAATATAACATATTATATTTTAGTAAAGTAAAATAATATATTATATTATAATAACATACTAAATAATATACCAAACCAATTAGATAAATTAATTTAGACTTAATTGATAAATAAGTATTATATTTTAATAAGGTGCCACATCATCAATTATCCCACATGAATTGTCAAATCAAAACTTTAAATTGTCCCATTATCCCAACTTATCCCACTTTATCCCATTCAAAATATCTCAAGGGATAAAATTATTCCATTAGAACAATTATCCCACTTGGTCACAACTTGTCCCAACTAATAACCCCTAAGACAACTGGCAATAACTTGGAAATCACAATTGTTACATGATGCATTTTGTGGGGCCTGCACAAAGAAAATTTATTAACTGGGTGCATGCTAAATAGGTGTTGATCGGTTCGATTTATATGGGTTCAAGAAATCTCACACCGACTGAACGAAAGGAATATAAAACCGAACCAAACCGCCATAATTCTAGTGGTTCTACGGTTTGTTCAGCTTTAAGCCAAAGGTTGCTCACCCTAAGTTACACATAACTATTCGGGTACCACCGGTACAAAAACATGTATTAGCCACTACTTGGCCCCACTAGTGTACCGCAAATTTCTAACGTGTTCCGCAAACGCACAGGTGGTGGCTTCGACTTTTTTATATACTAGTGAGGGGCACGTGCGTTGCACATGACTTCTTTATGGAGTTGTTATGCATTGAAATTCTTATTATTTTTATATACTAGTGAGGGGCACGTGCGTTGCACGTGACTTCTTTATGGAGTTGTTATGCATTGAAATTCTTATTAGACCCCTCAATTCTCATAATTATTTCAAATTGAACACTATAATTGCAAATTTATACTTTAATTAATTTCAAATTAGCATAAATATCACAGGGCATAATAGCAATTTCAATGATTTGAGGGACCAATTTCAAATAGCTTGATAAAGGGGACCTAATTGCATTTAAATGATTTGGAGGACTAATCCCAAAATATAAAGATTTAAGGGACTGAGGTAGAAAAAATCCTTTGTTTATTTGGTGTCTTATTTTTGTTTTGTTACCTCCAAAGTTATCTACTTTTTCACTTTGAAGCCTTAGAGTATTTCTTTTGACAATAAATACATTTTGTTAGATAAAAGGAGAAACCAATTTAATAGTAAATTTCCATCAGAATATCTAAATGTATCAATAAAATCAAGCAAACAAAAATTTTCTTTTTGTTTTACCCCAAAGTTATCTACCTTTTCACTTGGAAGCCTTAGAGTATTTCTTTTGACAAGAAATAATATTTTATTGGATAAAAGGATAAACTAATTTAATAATAAATCTCCTTCAAAATGTCAAGCTAAATTTATCAATAAAAGGTATAAACTTTAAATAAAAATTTATACTATTGTACAACTAAAGTTTGTTTAAACTGTTTATAAACTTTCAATACAAAATTTGGAAGATTTCTAGATAGTTTATCTATAAAAATCAAATTTTCATAAAAGATTTAGTGTTATTTTAGATATTAGTCCCTCAAATATTCAATAATTCTCTATTAGTCACTCAAATCTTTGAAATTGCTCATAAGCCCTCAAATTCTAAGGAGTCATACAATTTGGTGCCCCAATGAAAATCTGTAAACATTGGAGTATCAAAGTGTCCGAAAAAATTCGAGGTATCAAAGTTAAAAGTGTAAGCTTTAGAGTGTCAAGGTGTCAAACAAAAATTTGGGGATCAAAGTTAGAAAGGTTCTAACTTTAAGTACCAAAGTGCAAATAACCTAACATTTAAAGAGGCTAGCCTTAAAAATCTTGCTTTCTTTAGTTATTTATACAAAATTTAATTTATTCTTTAGCTATTTATGTTTATATAAGGAGAATTGCATCTAAGTCCCGAAAGTTTTACTCCCATTTCCTTTAGAAGTCACATAGTTCTATATGTTGTAATACAGTCAGAATACAAAGTGTATTAATATTTAAACCCAAAATATAAAATAAAAAGTTTACGTCTACGAAAAATTAGCTACACATCCTATAGCATGTAACTATATAATCGATAGTATATAACTATGTATTGTATAATGCTGCTTTGCACTTTATATTATATAGGTATACGCTTTATTGTATGTAAATAAACATAATGTTTTAGGTATATGAGAAGGTATAGAACCATGTGGGTTTCAAAGTATCTGTGGGCAAAACTTGGATTTATAAGCATTCGCTATTGTTTATTGCTCAACCTCACTAGGAAACCACAGGCCCAGTTACACATAACTATCCGGGGGTCCCACCAGTTACTAAAAACATGTATGAGCCACTGCTTGATGGGGCCACCTGTGTACCGCAAACTTCTAACTTGTTTTGCAAAATTCTGCAAGAAGTGTTCGGCATTTTAATATAACTAACTAATTAATAAAGGGAAAAGGAAATGGTTTCTTCCGAAAATCAGGTGTAAACATAAAATAAAATTTATACTATTGTACAACTAAAGTTTGTTTAAACTGTTTATAAACTTTCAATACAAAATTTGGAAGATTTCTAGATAGTTTATCTATAAAAATCAAATTTTCATAAAAGATTTAGTGTTATTTTAGATATTAGTCCCTCAAATATTCAATAATTCTCTATTAGTCACTCAAATCTTTGAAATTGCTCATAAGCCCTCAAATTCTAAGGAGTCATACAATTTGGTGCCCCAATGAAAAATCTGTAAACATTGGAGTATCAAAGTGTGGGAAAAAATTCGAGGTATCAAAGTTAAAAGTGTAAGCTTTAGAGTGTCAAGGTGTCAAACAAAAATTTGGGGATCAAAGTTAGAAAGGTTCTAACTTTAAGTACCAAAGTGCAAATAACCTAACATTTAAAGAGGCTAGCCTTAAAAATCTTGCTTTCTTTAGTTATTTATACAAAATTTAATTTATTCTTTAGCTATTTATGTTTATATAAGGAGAATTGCATCTAAGTCCCGAAAGTTTTACTCCCATTTCCTTTAGAAGTCACATAGTTCTATATGTTGTAATACAGTCAGAATACAAAGTGTATTAATATTTAAACCCAAAATATAAAATAAAAAGTTTACGTCTACGAAAAATTAGCTACACATCCTATAGCATGTAACTATATAATCGATAGTATATAACTATGTATTGTATAATGCTGCTTTGCACTTTATATTATATAGGTATACGCTTTATTGTATGTAAATAAACATAATGTTTTAGGTATATGAGAACGTATAGAACCATGTGGGTTTCAAAGTATCTGTGGGCAAAACTTGGATTTATAAGCATTCGCTATTGTTTATTGCTCAACCTCACTAGGAAACCACAGGCCCAGTTACACATAACTATCCGGGGGTCCCACCAGTTACTAAAAACATGTATGAGCCACTGCTTGATGGGCCCACCTGTGTACCGCAAACTTCTAACTTGTTTTGCAAAATTCTGCAAGAAGTGTTCGGCATTTTTAATATAACTAACTAATTAATAAAGGGAAAAGGGAAATGGTTTCTTCCGAAAATCAGGTGTAAACATAAAGATAAATTATTTATTACAAAGACAAATTTATTGGTTGAGGAAAAGTATCCAAATCTCCGATCAGGATCTTCTGGGATCCGGAAATTTTCGGATCCCGGAGATCGTTCCTATTAGTCCCTATAGGACTATTCTTTTCCATTAGTGTTTATATTACTTTATCATAAATATTGTATATATTTCATATGCTAACGTAAGAAATGAGGATGTGCTATTGTATAATGTAGGGGTTTTTGCACTTATACCCCTCACAATTGTATAATGTAGGGGTTGTTGCACTTATACCCCTCTAATCATCTATATTTTCAAATTACCTCACAAATCTTGATATTTATAAATTTACCCCTCAATTCTCACTATCTTTTACTAAATGCAACTAATTACCATTTTCCAACTGCCTTATTGCTAACCAAATGTTAAAATAGAATTGATTGTAACATTTTTGATGTTACAACTCTATTATCTGTCAACCAATTAACCCAATGATTAAGAATTTCAATCCTCTTCGCTATTAAAATATAGCAGAGAAATCACTTCCATAATGACAATCAACTATTTGATTAGTGGATATTTGTGATTTTGTTTCGAGTGAAATGTAATAAGTGTTTTGCAATGCACCTAAGATACGGTAAAAGTTAGATTTTTGAATAAATCACAGTTGTCTTGTGATATGCATATAACCCAGATTTTATGATTGAGCTAACCAAACCATCTCACGATGACAAGTTGACTCGATCAACCAGTTAATCCGCTTAACTCTCTAAAATGTGGGACATCTGCGCTCAGCTCATCACTTGATCACGGACCATGGACTTGATCCAAAACTCCTGGATAATGTGATAAAGGTCCATGATACCCAAACTCACTTCAATTTGGATATCAGGCTTAATCTCAACCCAGCCTGGTTTTATGGCGGTTTGCTAATTGGAGATGATTGATTCGAATTGTATCATGTCCTTAACATACCGTGTTTGGAGATATCAATCGAGTGCTCAATCTCTCTAATTACTAACTTTCATAACTTACCTGATCTCCACATACATCGGCTCTATGTCAATGAAGTCTTGCCACATAGACTTACTTGCAGTCCAAGTAACTTCCATAGCTACCTCGGTTGTCAGGATGGTGACACGTGTAGCAATTGATCCGCTCAGATGATCAATATAAATACACAAACCTATCAACATGTAAAAGGACAATTCATCTTAACCTCTGCTCGGTACCGCCGATCTTGGTCTATGAAACTCATATCTTAAGACCCTAACAGATTACCTACTGCTTTGATGTCTATCATCAAAAGTCATACTTAAGTATCAGAGGGGTGTTGGTGGACAGTCCACCATCATCAATCTGAGACGTTTTTTCTGTATATCTCAAACAATATCCATCGGAGAGCATCATAAGATACCAAGGGAGATCACGAGGCCTCAACACTGAGTTTAATTTTGCGGACTCAGCCTATCGGTTTTTTGTTGCATCAACATCTTGTCGTGTATATTAGATGGTTTTAAATAAAAGCTGTGATTTCTCTATTATTATTTTTGTCTATAGTAGACCTACAAATTCCTATGTTACCACAGAGGAATGTACCAAAGACAAATGCATGATCATGTATACCAATGGTAACAATAGTTTCTTAATTACAAGGGCTAAACCGAGAAAGAAGTGTAAAAAAAAAAAACCATTCAGGAAAGGCAACCTAAACAGCCACCACACCACAAGTCTTGACTGGAGCGCGTAGCTGCCTCCGCTCCCAATCCTCTTCTTCCTCAACAAACAACCAATAGACAAACCATCCCTCTAAAAAAGAAAAAAGAAAAAGAAAAAGGAAAAAAAAATAAAAACCCAACGAAAATGTCAACAATCTCCACTTCCTCCTTCCTCCTACTCCCCAATTTTCAATTCCCATCATCACCAACCAAAACCAAACTCCACAATGTTTCCCTCTCAACAAAACCCACCACCAATTCAACAACCCCTCTTCTCTTCAAACCCCAAAAGAGACCCAGACCCATCATGGTCCGTTGCACCCCAACCTCGGACTCCGAGCTCGACTGCGTCGGCACCGGCACCGACGTCGAATGCCTTGTCTCCGAAGACCCAAACTCCCTCCTTCAACCCTCGAGCTTCGATATCGAATCGAAAGCTAAACAAGAAGAAAAAGATGGGGCGAGCAAGATCTTGGAGTGGCTTCTTCTGGTGTCCCCCTTCTTCTTTTGGGGCACGGCCATGGTGGCAATGAAGGAGGTGATACCGAAGACAGGCCCGTTCTTCGTGGCTTCGTTCCGGCTAATTCCGGCGGGGGCTTTGCTTGTTGGGTTTGCGGCGGCTAAGGGAAGGCCGCAGCCTGCTGGAGTTCTTGCTTGGGTTTCAATCGGGCTGTTTGCTCTTGTGGATGCTGCCTGCTTTCAGGTGGGCAGGAGGTAAATTGAATGGAACTGGATTTAGTTTGATTTGGAGTTTGTTTGGTTGTTCGATTGATTTGTTGGGTAATTGATGGAATTGGGTTTTGGCTGATTTCAGGGGTTTCTTGCTGAGGGGTTGCAGAAGACATCGGCGGGATTGGGAAGTGTATGTGCCAATTTTATGATCCTATAGATTTATGGCAGTAATGTGTTGGGTTTAGACATCAGTTGTTTATTGCATTATTTTAGATTCCTAGAGTTCTATGTTTTCAGCACCTTATTTCTTGGTGTAGATTCTCATAGAGATGAAAAATCTAAAGTCATTTCAACTAAGAGTGTGAAGTGAGGCATTAAATTGTCTCAATTATAACTTAGCCTAAGTAAAGTGGAGAGTAGATGATGGTGTTTTAAAATCTGTGTATCAGAACAACTCCATTTGTTCTCTTTTTTTGTTGCCTTTTAACATGTATTCAAACATCTATTGAATTATCTCTAAGAAAGAAAACAGAATCATCGAGGAATTTTAAAATTATTTCCTCCACGATTTTATGAACGAGAGACCTTATTTCACAAATATTATTCCTCTCTGACTGTCTTTAAGATCCTAATTGATCATAGAGACTATCAAGACGAAGGTCATCCATCCATTGTTATTTGGATCTATTTTCTTCCTTCCCATAATTTCTCTAGCAAGATAAATATGCTTATTAGTTTCATCTCTTTTTTTTTTACGCATAGCACTTTCTGTTTTATTGACATTCTTCCCTCTGAGGATATTTAGGAAATGATATTTCCCTTATTACCATTCACATGCAAATTTTTATTTTAGGACGAACTTTATACGTCCAATGGCATTAGCATTTTGGTACCTAACTTCCCCAACGTTTGAAACTTTTTAGGATGATCTAGCAATGAATTGCCTTTCCTTGGTCTATTTACATATTCCATGGCCTCCATCATTTGCATGATAGGAAGCAGAAAGTACAACAAGATGATTAGTTTCACTTGATAATTTTCTCAGTCCAATTTGAAACTTTAGCATTCCAAACAAAAACTCCCTTCCTGTGTTCTCCCTAAAAGTGACATCATGATTATAAGCCAATCGGAAAGGTCTGGAAGAATGGTAAATAATGGTAATTCACCTGCCAAATATCCTTTTAGAATTCGATAGCGAGCTCACTTTCGAAACTCTGACGTTGGTGCTACTTGAAAATCATTCAAGCATAGAATCTGTCCATGACTACAAGATTTTGAAAGAGAGGTGGAATTCCCATCCATACTAGGATACCAGGTGTGTTGTGTGTAATATAAATTGCAGATAACGGTTGCACGAGTAACAATGGTCTTCCGTAGTCATTTACCAAACTAGATCAATTTCATGAATTTTTGTTAAGGATTAGCAGTCTCCCATAAATCTTAAACTAGCGAACTTCCTCTTATTTGAAAGACTATAACAACCTGATATTCTATTAGCAACCTTCTAGAATGTGGCTTTGCTGATGAACCCAGCTTGAGAAGACAATAGAAAGTAGATATATTTTAGATCTTAATGTAAATATCTTCGACATGAATCAATTTCTAAAAGGTTTAATCTTCTTTTCTTGTTTCCACTTCCTTTATGCTCTGTAATTATATTTGTTCCTTGTAAATTAGGTTTATTTGTTTTCAACCAACCACATTCTGTAACAAAGGAATAGGATAAATGACCATTATCATCATTTCTAGCAGCTCTTCTCTCACCTCATTTCTCCAACTTTCATTTTGGTGATCCTGAACAAGGCATGATATGCTAGGTGAAGGTAAATGGTGTATACACTGATACACATGCTGGAGAGCCGTTATATTACCTTGACTAGGTGATAAATCTATAGAGTTATTTATTTCCTTGCATTTCCTATATCACTAGCTATTTTTAAATAGCTACTCATATGACTACAAACCTCTGTACACATATTTTCGATATAAACTTATTGGCATTGTTGTGGATAATGAAACCCCTGTCTGCCTCTTTTTTGTTCATAATAATCAATACCCAACTCCATTCTTTGCATTTCTCTACATGTTTATCTAAACACCCTGAACCTTATTTCAATAATGTTGCACTAAATCTCCATCTCATTTGGTCTCACTCACATTCAACCCCATTGGTTTATACTTATGTATTTTGTCTAATCTCATGGGGGTGTTTTGGGTGGTTTTTTTTTTGTTTTGGTGGGTGGGTGGGGGTTCAAAATACTGTTCTTCATTGGTCCTTTGTTTCTTCTCAACCTTTTATTGTAGTTTTCATAAACAAACACTTTTATGTTCAAAATGACATATTCAATTGTCTAGTTCCATCCCACTATAATCTGGAAACTTCATATGTTATCTTTCTGGTTTCTCAGAAAATTGGATGTACTCCAGGGTTTAACAATGACATAGCGGACCTTGGAATTGTTATTTGATGTCATTTAATGTGGGAACCAACTTTCAACCAATATTAATTGTTCGTGCACCCAAATGTTCCACCTAACTTTAATGACTTCTTCAGTTATCAGAAAGGAGAGAAAAAAAGAGGGTCAATCTTTTGCTTTGGCTTGTATGGTAAGAACCCATCGAAATTTTTCTCATGCTAATAGATCTACAAATAACTACATAGATCAAGGGCATCAAGTTTCAAGCTTTTCTATGCCGGAGGACTAAATTTGCATACTTCTTTAATGGTATCATGCCAAGGTGTGTATATCTAGTTGATTGCTTGACTGTGAGTGGTACACGAGCCTAACAGTTGATATGTTCATCTGCTGGGTTGGAAAAAAACTTAGACATTGCACACAACATCTAGTGTAAGTTCAGTTACTGAAACTGTTATTAGAAAAATTATCAGTATCATCATCATCATCAGCATCATCGTCATGATAACAGTGACCTAAGGTTTTTGCAATCACTATAGGTCAACTATGTGACCTGCATAAAGATTGAGAGAGCTTTTCATGACTGACCTGTTAGTCAGGCAGTGTCAACCCTTTGACCTGTAAGCAATTGTTTAAAATTTACCTAGTCTAAAGAATTGTCTAGATGAGGAGGAGAGATGGTAGGTTGAGTACAAACATAAGCAATGAACATTTTGACTTCTTTTATGCAAATATTTGCATCATTTGTTATAAAACTATCAGTATCTATAAAATCTGTTATCTGTTATTTTATGTAAACACCTATCCATTTATTTCTTGCTCTTTTATTTTGTTAAGATCAAGGCTTAAACCTTGCTACATCAACATTTTCTATTGTTTTTCTCACAACCAATCTCGGAGGAGAATGCTAACAAGGATGTCATTTAGGAAGAGGATTCCTGTGAAGTATTACAGTTTTGACTATCTAAAATTTTCAAGCCTTGTTGTGAGATATTTCTCAGTCTTTGGTCCCTCTTATCAAACTTTCTTGCTTTTATATTTGCACTTTACGTTGAAGCAAAGTAGTCAACTGTTATTGCTTTGGCTGCAAATTTGATCCTTTTTCACATATATCACTTCTCTGTAGACATAATGGCTATATGAAGGTTACATGCACTTTAATGCTTTAATGGTTCATCTTTTTAATTTGATGCCTGAAGTTTAAATTTGCCCCAACATTTTTAAGCTGCAGTTAATCCTGTTAACTTAATGGAGAGGGGTAAAGTTACACTAATTCCAATTTTTAATTAATTGTTTGAATGTTTTTAGCAATTTGGCATTTTCTTCCCAATCTTTCCCAAATCGCCAAAGTATAATTCCTAAAATAGGTTAAAAATTTGGGACAAACGTTTAAGCTACTGAAATGTTGTTTAACTTGTTACTTTCTATTATTTTTTTCTTAAATTGAATTTGTGGTAGTGTGATGTATTGAAAAGAATATTATCTTCATTGCAAAATCAAGAAAAACAACTCGAATCATGATAATAACAGATGCAAGCAAAGGAGAAAGTTTTTCTTACTAAAATTTCTTTCCTTTGTCTTAAACTAAGAATAAAATTTATTAAGGAAAAACTTTCTCCTTCATTTTGCATATGTGTTTTCAGATAATAACAGATGCAAGCAAAGGAGAAAGTTTTTCTTACTAAAATTTCTTTCCTTTGTCTTAAACTAAGAATAAAATTTATTAAGGAAAAACTTTCTCCTTCATTTTGCATATGTGTTTTCAGATAATAACAGATGCAAGCAAAGGAGAAAGTTTTTCTTACTAAAATTTCTTTCCTTTGTCTTAAACTAAGAATAAAATTTATTAAGGAAAAACTTTCTCCTTCATTTTGCATATGTGTTTTCAGATAATAACAGATGCAAGCAAAGGAGAAAGTTTTTCTTACTAAAATTTCTTTCCTTTGTCTTAAACTAAGAATAAAATTTATTAAGGAAAAACTTTCTCCTTCATTTTGCATATGTGTTTTCAGATAATAACAGATGCAAGCAAAGGAGAAAGTTTTTCTTACTAAAATTTCTTTCCTTTGTCTTAAACTAAGAATAAAATTTATTAAGGAAAAACTTTCTCCTTCATTTTGCATATGTGTTTTCAGATAATAACAGATGCAAGCAAAGGAGAAAGTTTTTCTTACTAAAATTTCTTTCCTTTGTCTTAAACTAAGAATAAAATTTATTAAGGAAAAACTTTCTCCTTCATTTTGCATATGTGTTTTCAGATAATAACAGATGCAAGCAAAGGAGTCAACTGTTATTGCTTTGGCTGCAAATTTGATCCTTTTTCACATATATCACTTCTCTGTAGACATAATGGCTATATGAAGGTTACATGCACTTTAATGCTTTAATGGTTCATCTTTTTAATTTGATGCCTGAAGTTTAAATTTGCCCCAACATTTTTAAGCTGCAGTTAATCCTGTTAACTTAATGGAGAGGGGTAAAGTTACACTAATTCCCATGCTGGAGAGCGTTATATTACCTTGACTAGGTGATAAATCTATAGAGTTATTTATTTCCTTGCATTTCCTATATCACTAGCTATTTTAAATAGCTACTCATATGACTACAAACCTCTGTACACATATTTTCGATATAAACTTATTGGCATTGTTGTGGATAATGAAACCCCTGTCTGCCTCTTTTTTGTTCATAATAATCAATACCCAACTCCATTCTTTGCATTTCTCTACATGTTTATCTAAACACCCTGAACCTTACCTCTTATTTCAATAATGTTGCACTAAATCTCCATCTCATTTGGTCTCACTCACATTCAACCCCATTGGTTTATACTTATGTATTTTGTCTAATCTCATGGGGGTGTTTTGGGTGGTTTTTTTTGTTTTGTTTTGGTGGGTGGGTGGGGGTTCAAAATACTGTTCTTCATTGGTCCTTTGTTTCTTCTCAACCTTTTATTGTAGTTTTCATAAACAAACACTTTTATGTTCAAATGACATATTCAATTGTCTAGTTCCATCCCACTATAATCTGGAAACTTCATATGTTATCTTTCTGGTTTCTCAGAAAATTGGATGTACTCCAGGGTTTAACAATGACATAGCGGACCTTGGAATTGTTATTTGATGTCATTTAATGTGGGAACCAACTTTCAACCAATATTAATTGTTCGTGCACCCAAATGTTCCACCTAACTTTAATGACTTCTTCAGTTATCAGAAAGGAGAGAAAAAAAGAGGGTCAATCTTTTGCTTTGGCTTGTATGGTAAGAACCCATCGAATTTTTCTCATGCTAATAGATCTACAAATAACTACATAGATCAAGGGCATCAAGTTTCAAGCTTTTCTATGCCGGAGGACTAAATTTGCATACTTCTTTAATGGTATCATGCCAAGGTGTGTATATCTAGTTGATTGCTTGACTGTGAGTGGTACACGAGCCTAACAGTTGATATGTTCATCTGCTGGGTTGGAAAAAAACTTAGACATTGCACACAACATCTAGTGTAAGTTCAGTTACTGAAACTGTTATTAGAAAAATTATCAGTATCATCATCATCATCAGCATCATCGTCATGATAACAGTGACCTAAGGTTTTTGCAATCACCATAGGTCAACTATGTGACCTGCATAAAGATTGAGAGAGCTTTTCATGACTGACCTCTTAGTCAGGCAGTGTCAACCCTTTGACCTGTAAGCAATTGTTTAAAATTTACCTAGTCTAAAGAATTGTCTAGATGAGGAGGAGAGATGGTAGGTTGAGTACAAACATAAGCAATGAACATTTTGACTTCTTTTATGCAAATATTTGCATCATTTGTTATAAAACTATCAGTATCTATAAAATCTGTTATCTGTTATTTTATGTAAACACCTATCCATTTATTTCTTGCTCTTTTATTTTGTTAAGATCAAGGCTTAAACCTTGCTACGTCAACATTTTCTATTGTTTTTTCTCACAACCAATCTCGGAGGAGAATGCTAACAAGGATGTCATTTAGGAAGAGGATTCCTGTGAAGTATTACAGTTTTGACTATCTAAAATTTTCAAGCCTTGTTGTGAGATATTTCTCAGTCTTTGGTCCCTCGTATCAAACTTTCTTGCTTTTATATTTGCACTTTACGTTGAAGCAAAGTAGTCAACTGTTATTGCTTTGGCTGCAAATTTGATCCTTTTTCACATATATCACTTCTCTGTAGACATAATGGCTATATGAAGGTTACATGCACTTTAATGCTTTAATGGTTCATCTTTTTTTAATTTGATGCCTGAAGTTTAAATTTGCCCCCAACATTTTTAAGCTGCAGTTAATCCTGTTAACTTAATGGAGAGGGGGTAAAGTTACACTAATTCCAATTTTTTTAATTAATTGTTTGAATGTTTTTTTAGCAATTTGGCATTTTCTTCCCAATCTTTCCCAAATCGCCAAAGTATAATTCCTAAAATAGGTTAAAAATTTGGGACAAACGTTTAAGCTACTGAAATGTTGTTTAACTTGTTACTTTCTATTATTTTTTTCTTAAATTGAATTTGTGGTAGTGTGATGTATTGAAAAGAATATTATCTTCATTGCAAAATCAAGAAAAACAACTCGAATCATGATAATAACAGATGCAAGCAAAGGAGAAAGTTTTTCTTACTAAAATTTCTTTCCTTTGTCTTAAACTAAGAATAAAATTTATTAAGGAAAAACTTTCTCCTTCATTTTGCATATGTGTTTTCAGATAATAACAGATGCAAAGCAAAGTAGATAGCTTATTCTTTATAAAATTCAGTACTTTGTGTTTGGGACAAGCAAAAAAATGATTTAGTACTTTGTGTAAATGAATTAGGAAACTTAATTGCAATTAACCTTTGTTAGTAATTTTTAAAGTACTGAATAAGAGCGTCGTTTTCTATGTCTGGGTTCCAACCTATATACAACCTCAAGTATTTAATTCTATTCGACATACATTTTGCAGGTTATCATTGACTCACAGCCTTTGACAGTTTGCATCCTGGCAGCACTATTATTTGGAGAATCAATTGATGCGATTGGCGCGGCTGGTCTTGTGCTTGGTGTTATTGGGCTTCTCCTTCTTGAGGTAGTAATGCTGATTTTTTTCTTTTCTCTTGGGATTTAGTTGTGTTAGAGTATAAAAATTATAACATATAAAATTACAACCCTCAACCCTCACCTTAACTTCGAACTTTGGTGTCGGTAGAGACAATATGATATCAGAACAACCCAATTTCAAATCCAACTAGCCACACATTTATAATCGGATTAATAAACATGATATCCGTGTGTGAGTGAGTCCATGTTTCGGCAACCAGCAGGGCATGTTAGAACATAAAGTTATAACCCTCAATTCTCACCTAATTTGAAGTTTTTGTGTAGTGGCAGCAGGGGTGGATCCAGGATTTTGATTCATCTTAAGCACACTATTAGAAACTATTTGGAATAATTCTTTCATAGACATTGTATCAAAACAAGAAAAATAATAATTTTGAAGCATGAAACAAAATATATTTAAGTGTTATGAAATTAAACATATGTGCAATATAACAACAATACATATTTGAATAAAAATTCAAATATGTTATAAAAGTTGCATGTATAAATTTTATGAGTTATTGAAAAGAAATTATGACCGTTGGAAGATGAGGACTGCAAGTAAGAATAAAATTAAAATCATCAAAGTCATCTATAGGATCTAGTTATTTGAATATGATAGTGAACTCATAAATGTTTTCTTTCAAAGACTAAGAACACATGCAAATGAGGTTATACACCAATCTCCTACTACAAATAAACTAGGAACTAGCTTAGAGTATAGGGTGGAGCTTCTAAATTGGAGGTAGGGAACAGGTCCTACCTCAAATGTATGTGGCTCACCTTGAGTGGCAGGGACCTTTAAGAAGTTCTATACTAACATCTTCGTAAGTATAATACTCGAATGATTATTTAAGCTGGAAACATTATTTTTGGCAAATGTCACTAAATGAATTACAAAATATTAGATGGGCAAATGTCACTAAATAAATAGTCACCAACATTAGAGTTAGTTATCTTTGTCATACGTCTTTCTTACACAAGATGCAAGCTTAGGATCAGTTTGGATAAGTATTTCAGAGTGTTCATGATCTCCATTTTGATAAATATAATTTCTTTACCTGTTCCCTATTTCTTCCTTGTTTTGAAGTTTTGCCTGTAGACTGTAGTAATGAAACAAGATAAAGAAAGAGAAAGAAAAAAATTGTGGTACTGGAAAACAACAGGTTAGATACTCATGCTAGTCACTTGCTATTCCTCACAGATGATCCGTTACCTCGATAAATGACATCAGTTTAGTTTATGTGGACTAGGGAAATCCAACTGACAAAGTGATAGGAGCCTTCCATGCAGATTGATTCCTATCGCATTTGACAAATGAAAATGATTCTGGTTTAATATTTACCTAGTCTAAAGAATTGTCTAGATGAGGAGGAGAGATGGTAGGTTGAGTACAAACATAAGCAATGAACATTTTGACTTCTTTTATGCAAATATTTGCATCATTTGTTATAAAACTATCAGTATCTATAAAATCTGTTATCTGTTATTTTATGTAAACACCTATCCATTTATTTCTTGCTCTTTTATTTTGTTAAGATCAAGGCTTAAACCTTGCTACATCAACATTTTCTATTGTTTTTCTCACAACCAATTTCGGAGGAGAATGCTAACAAGGATGTCATTTAGGAAGAGGATTCCTGTGAAGTATTACAGTTTTGACTATCTAAAATTTTCAAGCCTTGTTGTGAGATATTTCTCAGTCTTTGGTCCCTCTTATCAAACTTTCTTGCTTTTATATTTGCACTTTACGTTGAAGCAAAGTAGTCAACTGTTATTGCTTTGGCTGCAAATTTGATCCTTTTTCACATATATCACTTCTCTGTAGACATAATGGCTATATGAAGGTTACATGCACTTTAATGCTTTAATGGTTCATCTTTTTAATTTGATGCCTGAAGTTTAAATTTGCCCCAACATTTTTAAGCTGCAGTTAATCCTGTTAACTTAATGGAGAGGGGTAAAGTTACACTAATTCCCATTTTTAATTAATTGTTTGAATGTTTTTAGCAATTTGGCATTTTCTTCCCAATCTTTCCCAAATCGCCAAAGTATAATTCCTAAAATAGGTTAAAAATTTGGGACAAACGTTTAAGCTACTGAAATGTTGTTTAACTTGTTACTTTCTATTATTTTTTCTTAAATTGAATTTGTGGTAGTGTGATGTATTGAAAAGAATATTATCTTCATTGCAAAATCGAGAAAAACAACTTCGAATCATGATAATAACAGATGCAAGCAAAGGAGAAAGTTTTTCTTACTAAAATTTCTTTCCTTTGTCTTAAACTAAGAATAAAATTTATTAAGGAAAAACTTTCTCCTTCATTTTGCATATGTGTTTTCAGATAATAACAGATGCAAAGCAAAGTAGATAGCTTATTCTTTATAAAATTCAGTACTTTGTGTTTGGGACAAGCAAAAAATGATTTAGTACTTTGTGTAAATGAATTAGGAAACTTAATTGCAATTAACCTTTGTAGTAATTTTAAAGTACTGAATAAGAGCGTCGTTTTCTATGTCTGGGTTCCAACCTATATACAACCTCAAGTATTTAATTCTATTCGACATACATTTTGCAGGTTATCATTGACTCACAGCCTTTGACAGTTTGCATCCTGGCAGCACTATTATTTGGAGAATCAATTGATGCGATTGGCGCGGCTGGTCTTGTGCTTGGTGTTATTGGGCTTCTCCTTCTTGAGGTAGTAATGCTGATTTTTTTCTTTTCTCTTGGGATTTAGTTGTGTTAGAGTATAAAAATTATAGCATATAAAATTACAACCCTCAACCCTCACCTTAACTTCGAACTTTGGTGTCGGTAGAGACAATATGATATCAGAACAACCCAATTTCAAATCCAACTAGCCACACATTTATAATCGGATTAATAAACATGATATCCGTGTGTGAGTCCATGTTTCGGCAACCAGCGGGGCATGTTAGCACATAAAGTTATAACCCTCAATTCTCACCTAATTTGAAGTTTTTGTGTAGTGGCAGCAGGGGTGGATCCAGGATTTTGATTCATCTTAAGCACACTATTAGAAACTATTTGGAATAATTCTTTCATAGACATTGTATCAAAACAAGAAAAATAATAATTTTGAAGCATGAAACAAAATATATTTAAGTGTTATGAAATTAAACATATGTGCAATATAACAACAATACATATTTGAATAAAAATTCAAATATGTCATAAAAGTTGCATGTATAAATTTTTATGAGTCATTGAAAAGAAATTATGACCGTTGGAAGATGAGGACTGCAAGTAAGAATAAAATTAAAAATCATCAAAGTCATCTATAGGATCTAGTTATTTGAATATGATAGTGAACTCATAAATGTTTTCTTTCAAAGACGAAGAACACATACAAATGAGGTTATACACCAATCTCCTACTACAAATAAACTAGGAACTAGCTTAGAGTATAGGGGTGGAGCTTCTAAATTGGAGGTAGGGAACAGGTCCTACCTCAAATGTATGTGGCTCGCCCTTGAGTGGCAGGGACCTTTAAGAAGTTCTATACTAACATCTTCGGTAAGTATAATACTTCCGAATGATTATTTAAGCGGGAAACATTATTTTTGGCAAATGTCACTAAATGAATTACAAAATATTAGATGGGCAAATGTCACTAAATAAATAGTCACCAACATTAGAGTTAGTTATCTTTGTCATACGTCTTTCTTACACAAGATGCAAGCTTAGGATCAGTTTGGATAAGTATTTCAGAGTGTTCATGATCTCCATTTTGATAAATATAATTTCTTTACCTGTTCCCTATTTCTTCCTTGTTTTGAAGTTTTGCCTGTAGACTGTAGTAATGAAACAAGATAAAGAAAGAGAAAGAAAAAAATTGTGGTACTGGAAAAACAACAGGTTAGATACTCATGCTAGTCACTTGCTATTCCTCACAGATGATCCGTTACCTCGATAAATGACATCAGTTTAGTTTATGTGGACTAGGGAAATCCAACTGACAAAGTGATAGGAGCCTTCCATGCAGATTGATTCCTATCGCATTTGACAAATGAAAATGATTCTGGTTTAATATTTGACCATCTAGTGATGGGATAAGATTTGATGCTGATGAAGATGTTATTTGCAAGTGCTTTCATTCTGAAAACATTTTAATCACGACATTTTGTAGGTTCCAGCACTTTCATTTGAAGGAAACAATTCAACAATATGGGGAAGTGGAGAATGGTGGATGCTTCTTGCAGCTCAAAGTATGGCTGTAGGAACTGTCATGGTTCGTTGGGTTTCCAAGTATTCCAATCCTGTCATGGCAACTGGATGGGTAAGTTGCATTTTGTATTACCTAGGGTTCATGCTGATGGGATGGATATGAAATTTGAAGTCAGTAAAAAAGTTCAAAAGAAGGCACTCGCTTTAGTGAAAAACGAAGCAACTGTGGAGGGAAATATTTTCTGCATATGTTTCAGTATCTAGCCATTTTGATTTGTGGTGTGGGTCTTTAAATGGCACTATAATGGGAATCTGAAACCCAGGTATTCTGAGAAACAAATTTACAATCTGCATCTGCTTTTAAGTGTCAGATTGTTGAAGTTTGTCGAGTTAGATCCATGTATACGTAAGTTGTTGTAGAGTTTCACTTTATATGCATACTTACTAGCTAGATATTGTGAACATAAATCTGTAGGGAAAGATATCTAGTTGAAGCTGCGAAGCAAGCTACATGGCTGAAAAATTGTTGACTTTTTGTATCTGAACAATGCATATGATTCTCTCTCTCAAGAAATTTACAATTAATTATTCAGTATGTTGCTTTTTCCTATCTTTTCTATCTCCAAATTTTGTAATAGTAAATTTATGTTTTGCCTATCCTTTCCAGTATCATCCTTATTAGTGACATTCTGGTGCAGTTTTAGAAACTTAGCTTTTATAAAGTTTAGGCTTTAAGTCCTGCTCAAACCGTTCTCTTGGGCTTCAGTTCTCCATGTATCTTCTGAAAGGCAGGGCCTTAGGGTGATAGAAGACATATCTAGAGATATTTTGAGGCCATTTAGGGTTTGAAATTTGTAAGATGAAATTAGAGAGAAAAGTAGACAACAGGATGAAGGAAAGAATTTCCACCCTTATTGTAAGATTTCATCTAGAACTATAAAGTTTCATAACAATCCAAAATTAGAATAATACTACACCCTCTTCCAAAAAGTCACAATTTTCATAAATATCTCAATTTTTATTGAAGATAAGCTAAAGCCTTTCATAAATGTGAACAATTTGGTCAATAAGAAATCTAGTCTTTGATAGTCGGAAAAATTCTAAAAGATCACCCTAGTAAGTAGTTATAGCAAAAATTTCTAAATACTAAAATTCTTAACAAACTAAAATGTAATTAATGACTTTCTTTTCATATAAGGCTAAGGCTACAAGAATTTTCCTTTTCACAATTAAAATCCCATTTTAACCAAAATCTCGACCCATTTTTTCTTCTTTCTTTTACATGGTTAGTAGTTGTTACCATAAACATTTTTCTTTCTTCTTATTTCTTTTCCATTTATTTATTTCTTTGCAATTTGTTTCAAATGAATCCACTTTTCTAAATCAATCCTCATCAGGTTGGTGTTGGAGAAAGGCAACAGTGTGAAAAGTGAAAAGTTTTATTTTTCAGATATGCAATCTACATTGATCCTTGACTTTGTTTATCTTTATTCATTTCTTCTTGCTCCAATTGGTGTGATTGATTCTTATTCTACTTTTTTGTTGATAAAATTGATTAAATCTGAAATTGTTCACAGCATATGGTTATTGGCGGGTTGCCTCTGTTGGCCATTTCACTTCTAAATAATGATCCTGCAATAAGTGGGGGCCTCATGGATCTTACATCCAGTGATCTTTTAGCACTCCTATACACCTCAATATTTGGCAGTGCCATCAGCTATGGAGTTTACTTCTATAATGCAACTAGAGGTTATTTCTTCTCCAATACTCTATGAAGCGTTCCAAGGCTTTATTTTCCTGTCCTTTTGTATTTGTAGTCTGCTAAGAGAACAACAAAATAAGGTTCCTCAGGTTTCTCCATACTTTCTGTTTAAATAATTAAAGTTTGTAATTGAATGATTGTACATCGTATATACAAGTAGTTAAACCAAGAAAATTTCTACATGATGTGTTATTATGTTTGATAAGTTTTGTTGGAAAATGCAGGTAGCTTAACAAAACTCAGCTCCCTCACAACTCCAATGTTTGCTTCAATCTTTGGGTAAGACTCTGAGGTTTCTGTTATACATGGCATTACTCTATTTTTGTGAAGTGAAATCATACATGTTCCTTTCCCAAATTGTGGATAATTGCTATTTGGTGTTATCTTTTACGGCTAACAGGTTACTCTTCAGATTTTTATTTATTTATTTTAAACTCATAAACAATTTTCCTTCTCTAGGTACTTGTATCTGGGTGAGACTTTCTCACCTTTGCAACTGGTTGGTGCTTTCGTGACAATAGTAGCTATCTATATGGTTAACTACCATGATATGGTTGACGAAGCATGAAATTCTGAAGCTGTTACTGTTTCATAATCTTATGTACTCTCTGCCACTTGTACATTGACATGGATGGAATTCATTAACTCCTTCTCCAAGTATTCTTTAAAGTTACGCTTCATTCACAACAACATAAACATCTTCATTGATGGGAGAGAAGAAGCACGAATATAGTATGGGATTTAGAAACAAGAACCAGTTGTAGGCAAACGTTAGCAGCAAACCCTCCAGGGAAATGGGGAAGTGCAGACACCTGTTACATTTTTGTTCTTAAATTGTCAATTTATGGCAATAAACAAAGTTACATAAATATGAGTCGTTAAACTTGTAATAACATGTCCTACCATTTTCTTGTGTAATAAACTACTGGCCTCATTTTCCTTATCGCATTAATGTACAGCCGGCACTTAGCGATATTTTGTAATTGAATTGAAAGCTTTGATTTTGGCGCCTTATTCCTATTATGAAGCCCCAGATTATTATATTATCTTGTTCCAGATTGTTTTAACTTATTGTCATTATGTATTGGAGAATTTGTTTCAAGTGCAAGAATCAACAATTATTTTAGCCTGTCTTTTGATGGCTGTAGTTTGTTACACTATATTACGAGATATTTTTTCTATAATATTTTGAATAATGTACACTCTACAATGTAAAATGATTAAAGCTGCAGGGATTTAGATGCATCTAATCAGATTTTGTTCTTTAAAGCTAACTCACGAGTGCACTGAATATTTTAGGCCCTAATAATTATTTTTGTTTCATTTTGCTATCTTTTCTATCTCCAAATTTTGTAATAGTAAATTTATGTTTTGCCTATCCTTTCCAGTATCATCCTTATTAGTGACATTCTGGTGCAGTTTTAGAAACTTAGCTTTTATAAAGTTTAGGCTTTAAGTCCTGCTCAAACCGTTCTCTTGGGCTTCAGTTCTCCATGTATCTTCTGAAAGGCAGGGCCTTAGGGTGATAGAAGACATATCTAGAGATATTTTGAGGCCATTTAGGGTTTGAAATTTGTAAGATGAAATTAGAGAGAAAAGTAGACAACAGGATGAAGGAAAGAATTTCCACCCTTATTGTAAGATTTCATCTCGAGAACTATAAAGTTTCATAACAATCCAAAATTAGAATAATACTACACCCTCTTCCAAAAAGTCACAATTTTCATAAATATCTCAATTTTTATTGAAGATAAGCTAAAGCCTTTCATAAATGTGAACAATTTGGTCAATAAGAAATCTAGTCTTTGATAGTCGGAAAAATTCTAAAAGATCACCCTAGTAAGTAGTTATAGCAAAAATTTCTAAATACTAAAATTCTTAACAAACTAAAATGTAATTAATGACTTTCTTTTCATATAAGGCTAAGGCTACAAGAATTTTCCTTTTCACAATTAAAATCCCATTTTAACCAAAATCTCGACCCATTTTTTCTTCTTTCTTTTACATGGTTAGTAGTTGTTACCATAAACATTTTTCTTTCTTCTTATTTCTTTTCCATTTATTTATTTCTTTGCAATTTGTTTCAAATGAATCCACTTTTCTAAATCAATCCTCATCAGGTTGGTGTTGGAGAAAGGCAACAGTGTGAAAAGTGAAAAGTTTTATTTTTCAGATATGCAATCTACATTGATCCTTGACTTTGTTTATCTTTATTCATTTCTTCTTGCTCCAATTGGTGTGATTGATTCTTATTCTACTTTTTTTGTTGATAAAAATTGATTAAATCTGAAATTGTTCACAGCATATGGTTATTGGCGGGTTGCCTCTGTTGGCCATTTCACTTCTAAATAATGATCCTGCAATAAGTGGGGGCCTCATGGATCTTACATCCAGTGATCTTTTAGCACTCCTATACACCTCAATATTTGGCAGTGCCATCAGCTATGGAGTTTACTTCTATAATGCAACTAGAGGTTATTTCTTCTCCAATACTCTATGAAGTGTTCCAAGGCTTTATTTTCCTGTCCTTTTGTATTTGTAGTCTGCTAAGAGAACAACAAAATAAGGTTCCTCAGGTTTCTCCATACTTTCTGTTTAAATAATTAAAGTTTGTAATTGAATGATTGTACATCAGATATACAAGTAGTTAAACCAAGAAAATTTCTACATGATGTGTTATTATGTTTGATAAGTTTTGTTGGAAAATGCAGGTAGCTTAACAAAACTCAGCTCCCTCACATTTTTAACTCCAATGTTTGCTTCAATCTTTGGGTAAGACTCTGAGGTTTCTGTTATACATACGACGTACTCTATTTTTGTGAAGTGAAATCGAATCATACATGTTCCTTTCCCAAATTGTGGATAATTGCTATTTGGTGTTATCTTTTACACGGCTAACAGGTTACTCTTCAGATTTTTATTTATTTATTTTAAACTCATAAACAATTTTCCTTCTCTAGGTACTTGTATCTGGGTGAGACTTTCTCACCTTTGCAACTGGTTGGTGCTTTCGTGACAATAGTAGCTATCTATATGGTTAACTACCGTGATATGGTTGACGAAGCATGAAATTCTGAAGCTGATACTGTTTCATAATCTTATGTACTTTCTGCCACTTGTACATTGACATGGATGGAATTCATTAACTCCTTCTCCAAGTATTCTTTAAAGTTACGCTTCATTCACAACAACATAAACATCTTCATTGATGGGAACGAAGAAGCAACGAATATAGTATGGGATTTAGAAACAAGAACCAGTTGTAGGCAAACGTTAGCAGCAAACCCTCCAGGGAAATGGGGAAGTGCAGACACCTGTTACATTTTTGTTCTTAAATTGTCAATTTATGGCAATAAACAAAGTTACATAAATATGAGTCGTTAAACTTGTAATAACATGTCCTACCATTTTCTTGTGTAATAAACTACTGGCCTCATTTTCCTTATCGCATTAATGTACAGCCGGCACTTAGTGATATTTTGTAATTGAATTGAAAGCTTTGATTTTGGCGCCTTATTCCTATTATGAAGCCCCAGATTATTATATTATCTTGTTCCAGATTGTTTTAACTTATTGTCATTATGTATTGGAGAATTTGTTTCAAGTGCAAGAATCAACAATTATTTTAGCCTGTCTTTTGATGGCTGTAGTTTGTTACACTATATTACGAGATATTTTTTCTATAATATTTTGAATAATGTACACTCTACAATGTAAAATGATTAAAGCTGCAGGGATTTAGATGCATCTAATCAGATTTTGTTCTTTAAAGCTAACTCACGAGTGCACTGAATATTTTAGGCGTCCTAATAATTATTTTTTGTTTCATTTTGCAGTTGTACGAGAGTTTATGACAATTCACGTCTTGATCTTAGGATTTTTGCTTGTTTATTAGGTAGTGCTTCTATTTTCCTTACTGACTTCCAATTATGTGGGAATTTCATACTGAAGGTAAGAGTTACCGAGGACAATGGCGAGACCAAGCAGTTAATTTTAAGATCCTGTAAGTAATACTTCCAACATCATTTGGTGGCATCATAAAATCTTGTAAGATTTGTTTGGTAACGTGAATTGCGTGTGTCCATCATAAAAAATTGTCACGTTTGTTTGAGCATTTGCCGATGCTTTTTTGTGATTCACAACGTTGCTAGGTACCATCTTAACATCTTATTATCATTTCCTGGTAATGTCCCAGTATATATGTGTGTAGGTTCCTTGAATTCTAGAGACATATGAGATAATTTGTTAAGAGTCTTACAAGATGTCCCAAGATTATCTACAAATATTGCTGGTATTGATTTTCTGTTTTGGGAAATATTTTTGACAAAATCACTTTTGATGCTTACTCTTAGAAAGAGACCATCGGCTGAATGCACTCTCGATACGAAACAATTACTCAAAAGAAAGATGCAAATTTTATGGGTTCTCCTGACGTTTGTTATGATTAGAGCATAAATAGTTATCCAATCTGGTTGATAGCTCTTCAATTTGCAACCGTTGTAAGTTGCAAGCTTTCTGTCTAATATCTGCTCCAAATTGATTATGGATGCTTGGATATCCTACTTATCTCTTGGATACTTGCTAGATGTTGCTATATTGCCTTCTGTCAGTCTCCTAGCAACAAAACTCAGCTCCCTCACATTTTTAACTCCAATGTTTGCTTCAATCTTTGGGTAAGACTCTGAGGTTTCTGTTATACATCTGACGTACTCTATTTTTGTGAAGTGAAATCGAATCATACATGTTCCTTTCCCAAATTGTGGATAATTGCTATTTGGTGTTATCTTTTACGGCTAACAGGTTACTCTTCAGATTTTTATTTATTTATTTTAGACTCATAAACAATTTTCCTTCTCTAGGTACTTGTATCTGGGTGAGACTTTCTCACCTTTGCAACTGGTTGGTGCTTTCGTGACAATAGTAGCTATCTATATGGTTAACTACCATGATATGGTTGACGAAGCATGAAATTCTGAAGCTGATACTGTTTCATAATCTTATGTACTTTCTGCCACTTGTACATTGACATGGATGGAATTCATTAACTCCTTCTCCAAGTATTCTTTAAAGTTACGCTTCATTCACAACAACATAAACATCTTCATTGATGGGAGCGAAGAAGCAACGAATATAGTATGGGATTTAGAAACAAGAACCAGTTGTAGGCAAACGTTAGCAGCAAACCCTCCAGGGAAATGGGGAAGTGCAGACACCTGTTACATTTTGTTCTTAAATTGTCAATTTATGGCAATAAACAAAGTTACATAAATATGAGTCGTTAAACTTGTAATAACATGTCCTACCATTTTCTTGTGTAATAAACTACCGGCCTCATTTTCCTTATCGCATTAATGTACAGCCGGCACTTAGCGATATTTTGTAATTGAATCGAAAGCTTTGATTTTGGCGCCTTATTCCTATTATGAAGCCCCAGATTATTATATTATCTTGTTCCAGATTGTTTTAACTTATTGTCATTATGTATTGGAGAATTTGTTTCAAGTGCAGAAATCAACAATTATTTTAGCCTGTCTTTTGATGGCTGTAGTTTGTTACACTATATTACGAGATATTTTTTCTATAATATTTTGAATAATGTACACTCTACAATGAAAAATGATTAAAGCTGCAGGGATTTAGATGCATCTAATCAGATTTTGTTCTTTAAAGCTAACTCACGAGTGCACTGAATATTTTAGGCGTCCTAATAATTATTTTTTGTTTCATTTTGCAGTTGTACGAGAGTTTATGACAATTCACGTCTTGATCTTAGGATTTTTGCATGTTTATTAGGTAGTGCTTCTATTTTCCTTACTGACTTCCAATTATGTGGGAATTTCATGCTGAAGGTAAGAGTTACAGAGGATAATGGCGAGACCAAGCAGTTAATTTTAAGATCCTGTAAGTAATACTTCCAACATCATTTGGTAGCATCATAAAATCTTGTAAGATTTGTTTGGTAACATGAATTGCGTGTGTCCATCATAAAAAGTTGTCACATTTGTTTGAGCATTTGCCGATGCTTTTTTGTGATTCACAACGTTGCTAGGTACCATCTTAACATCTTATTATCATTTCCTGGTAATGTCCCAGTATATATGTGTGTAGGTTCCTTGAATTCTAGAGACATATATGAGATAATTTGTTAAGAGTCTTACAAGATGTCCCAAGATTATCTACAAATATTGCTGGTATTGATTTTCTGTTTTGGGAAATATTTTTGACAAAATCACTTTTGATGCTTTCTCTTAGAAAGAGACCATCGGCTGAATGCACTCTCGATACGAAACAATTACTCAAAAGAAAGATGCAGATTTTATGGGTTCTCCTGACGTTTGTTATGATTAGAGCATAGATTGTTATCCAATCTGGTTGATAGCTCTTCAATTTGCAACCGTTGTAAGTTGCAAGCTTTCTGTCTAATATCTGCTCCAAATTGATTATGGATGCTTGGATATCCTACTTATCTCTTGGATACTTGCTAGATGTTGCTATATTGCCTTCTGTCAGTCTCCTAGCAACAAAACTTTTACAAAAAGACCACTCTTATCACTGATATACTATCTTTCATCATGCTGTCTATGACAATCATCTTCACTCTATCGTACTTTATTTGATCCTCTCTGACCACTCCTTGACCTCTTTCAGACTTACGGTGAGTTCAATTAGTCAATGCCTCAATGTCTAATTGCACTAGAGAACCAAATCAAAGTCTCGACGCCTAGGGCTTCATATTTCTTAGTACCCACTGTGCCATCCAACAACAGTTTTATTTTTGTATTTACTACTGGTCAGTTTATGATGTTTTTCTGACCTTATGAGATTTTATATTATTTTTATATTTGATGTTGATTATCCTCAGCTTAAGTTTATGATTTCCGTGTCCTTAAAAAAAAAAATTTTTAGAGGCCAGCCACATGTAGAATGAAAGAAAAAGACTATGGTTTATTCTCATGGGAAGGAATATTTTTGATTAAACGGATGCATAGGCGAGGATCGACAAATCTCTCTTCACAATGATGATTATGGGAAGATAAGTTTCATATCTAGTCAAATATAGGAAGTAGTTTTTTTAAATTTAACTGTTAAGTTTGGTTAATATGAACTGTCATACTAGTCCAAAATCGAGTAAGGAAATGATCGAATATATGCTTGATTAAGTTTGGACCTGACATACCATTTGTACATTACCCCTTTCAGGTTAAGTTCGGTCTCCAACATATTAACCAATCCATCTTGTTGTAGACCTTCTCATTTGGCCTTTACTGAAGTGTCAAAGTTGAGAGTTAAGTAAAATGAAGGTGATAAGAGTTTTGAGGCAAAACAACTGGGCCTACGAAGCATGTAGGAGACTAAATTCAGAAAATATTAGCACTTAAATTATGAATAATGATAAACTTAATAACTCAAAAGACATTTTAACAGTATGTTGATAGAAATGGCAGGAAATGTTTGAATTATGGAAGTCACAAAGAAGATCAATGCATCAAGTCCATCATAAAAGTAACACTCAAGGACATAATACCGCAGTTTTCGTGAATAATTTGAACACTAGGGTACAATCTACTCACAGTATACAGTGATTTTCTTGTCATAAAAAATTTAAGACACTAGAGTAACAACTCACTTATACTAAGATTGGCTGTAGCTTTAAACAAATTGCAGTGTGAAACTACTTTCTTATAACATTGAGATATTCAAATTTATAACAATTCTTTTATTTGGAAAGGTGGAATTCTTCTGCTTTAGTAATAATAGATTTAACAGATAAACAATGTGCAAAGTAACTTGTGATATTTAAACAATTTCATATCTTTCAGTTAAGGGTGTAATGAGTTTGCTGTAAAAGTGAAAGTAGCAATTTGTAATAGAAGTTTCACTAGGGAAGATCCTAAAATATAAATAAAAGTTACAGGTAGTTTGTATGATACTAAACTTCCTGAATTCTCAGTTTCAATTGCATTTGAGGAGTTAAGAGGAGTTACTAGGAAAGAAAGCCTAAGCTGATTCAGGTATTCAGTGATGCAACGATTGTTAATATGCTTAATTGATGCTAGATGATTCAGGTATTCAGTGATGCAACGAGCCATGACACTTTGGTTGCAGGAAATAGAGTCTAAGCTGCTAACCTGTCTAAAATTATCTACTTCGTCTAGTTCATTAAAAAACATTGCCTTGAAATCGGTCAAAATCGTAGTAAGTATTGGTTCCTGGTGATCACATACACTGTTGTACATAAAAAATCTGGTTCTTAAGTCCATATGTCAGCCTCTGATTAGTCTATGATTTCAAACAATTAATATATATATATATATACTATTTTGCACGAAAATTATTGGTTGATGTCATACTTAAAGACATATTCGACCCTCCCAAAGTCAAAAGCTGTCACTAGCTAAAGCAAAACTCTTCCTCGACTGGAGTCCACCGTAATTGCATCTCACCATGTCTCTCATCCTTGTTCTCCTGTTTTTGCTCCCAATTCTACTTCTCATCATCAGAAGTAAAAAATCAACAAATTCCAAGCTCCCACCATGTCCACCAAAGCTTCCCCTAATTGGCAACCTGCATCAATTGGGCTCACTCCCCCATCAATCTCTTCATGCTCTCTCAATCAAGTATGGGCCTTTGATGCTCCTCAAACTCGGTGAGATACCGACGCTTATCGTTTCGTCTTCAGACATGGCTCGAGAGATCATGAGAACTCACGATCACATCTTTGCAAGCAGACCTCATTTATTGACCTCCGATATTCTCCTTAATGGAGCTACCGATGTTGTGTTTGCACCGTATGGTGATCATTGGAGACAGATGAGAAAGCTCTGTGTTAATCACCTTCTGAGTGCAAAAATGGTGCAATCCTTTAGACTAATGCGTGAAGAGCAAGTGGCCTCTATGTTGACAAAGATTTCCGGTCTGGTCAATATGAGTGAAGTTTTGAATTTGTTTGCGAGCAAGATCTTGTTTAACGCTATTTCTGGCAAGTTTTTCGTAGAAGAAGGCAGGATCAATGTTTTCTGTAAGCTAATTGAGGAGAATATTGCAATTCTTGCACAGTTCAGTGTAAGTGATTTCTTACCGTCGCTTGGATGGTTGGATTTAATTTTCGGTGTGGGGGCAAGGACTCGAGCGACAGCCAAAAAATGGGATGATGTTCTCGATGAGATTATCGAAGATCATGTGAAAAGGTCAAATGAAACGGAGGATGTAGATGATCAAGAAGAGAGAACCGACTTTGTAAGTGTTCTGATGGCTCTTCAGAAAGACAACATGGATTTTTCCCTCAATAGAAACATCATCAAGGCAATCCTACAGGTAAATCTTTCTAAATTGCAAATCATGGAAATATTTGTTTTCTATCTCCTATTACTCACCATCATCTTTTTTAATTTTGATAGGATATGATTGCAGCAGGGACTGAAACATCATTCCTAGTCCTGGATTGGGGTATGACAGAGCTTATACGAAACCCTGAAACAATGAAAAAACTGAAGGATGAAGTAAGAAGCATAGCCAGTTCTGAAACTATGGTCAGAGAGGAAGATATAAGCAAAATGTTTTACTTGAAGGCAGTGATAAAGGAGATATTACGATTGCATCCTCCAGTTCCGCTACTAATTCCACGAGAATCAATGGATCATTGTAACGTCCAGCAGTACGAAGTTCCTAGCAAAACAAGAGTGCTTATTAATGCATGGTCAATTGGTAGGGATCCAAAAGTATGGGAGGATCCTGAATTGTTTAGGCCTGAGAGGTTCCTTGACAGTGATATTGATTTCAGAGGACAGTATTTTGAGTTCATTCCTTTTGGTGCAGGCCGAAGAATTTGTCCAGGAATGCATTTTGCAGTTGCAAATCTTGAGCTTGCATTAGCAAATTTGATGTATCGGTTTGACTGGGAGTTGCCTGATGGAATGACAAGCGAGGATCTAGACATGGGCGATTCTCCTGGATTAACGACACGAAGAAGGCAGAATCTTCATCTTGTTGCAAAACCTTTCAATGTGTGAAACGGTAATCATTAGTTTTACGGATTGTCATCAGCCTACTTCATTATAATGGACTTTAATCAGATTTGTGTAGTTTTGGTTTGCTGGGAATATAAGTTTTCAGCCAGAACATGTCACTGTACTGTTACTGTGTCATAAATAATGGTGTGAATATTGAAAAATCTTTTCCATCCGCATAATTTTCAACGTTAATTATGGTTGCTTTTTGTGAAAAATACACTCTTAGTTTTAAGACTTCTCCTTATATATATATGTAAAACCTGAAAAACAACTTGCTGATTAATTTAGCAAAATATGCAAATTTATTAGCATCAGTGCAATACTTTATCACAATAAAGAAATTAAGTATTGCCATGGACTTGGTAGTTGGTACTTATCTATTAGCTGGATGCCAACAAACAGCAGGCTTTTTTTCGCCTACTTATGCTAGAATTATCATAATAAACCTTACTAATTATTAGTATTAAAATTCAAGGAACCAGCTCAAAGGAACAATGAAAGTTTCGAGCCTATGGGTTATTAAGTATTACACACCATATGTGTACCAGAACTCAAGCTTTGAAGCCTGCGAACCGGGACAGATGAATACAAAGTCCTGCAGGAGGGTGAGTTTAGAGATTAATATCTCACAATCTGATAACTTTATTGAGTTAAGTTCTTCTTTACACGTCACATGCATAGACAGAGGAGATTTGGTTTTTCAATCAATAAATTGATGCATATACTATTTGTGTAGAAAGTTATTTCTTCATATTGTCATACTTGAAGACAAATCTATCCTCCCCCTCAAAAGCTACCGTTAACCATAACAAACATTTCTCTTTGATAATTCAAGTCTCAAATAGATCTCAGCTAGTTTCATCCTACAAAACATTGTCCTAGATCAACTGAAAATCCACAAGGAGCTCTCTCATCTTTCACGATGTCCACCAAAGCTTCGACTCCTTTGTAGCCTGCATCAATTGGGCTCAGTCCCTCATCAATCTCTTCATGCTCTAGACCTCTTATTCTTATCAAACTCGGTGAAGTACCAACCCTTATTGTTTCATCTTCAGAAATGGCTCGAGAGATCATGAGAACTCATTAGCACATCTTCGCAAGCAGACATCATTTATTGACCTCCAATATTCTCCTGAAATGAGGCGCCACTGCTGTCTTTGCACCGTATGGTGAGCATTGGAGGCAGACGAGAAAACTCTCCGTTAATTAATCACCTTCTAAGCAAAATGGTACAATTTTTTAAGCTTATGTCAAAGCTTTCGGACGTGGTCAATATGAGAGAATGGTCCTGAATTTGTTTATATGGTTAATTGCGGATAGACCCCTTGTACTATAGCTCAGTGCCCCGTGTAGTTCTCTTTGTGTGGATAGACCCCCTGAGTGAACTTGGGCAGTAGTACTATCAACACCAATAGAATTACAGAGGGTCTATACGCAGATTACACTTGTTTATACACAAGTTATTCTTGAAAGCTAAGCAAGTTATTGCTGAAGCTACTTCTGGTAAGTATTTCAGAGAAGAAGGAAGGATTTGATGTTATCTGTAAGCTGATCGAGGAGAACATTAATTGCTATGTTGCGCAATTCAGTGTGAGCGAGTTGTTGCCATTTTTTGGATGGTTGGATTTGACCTTTGGTGTGGGGGACAAGAGCTCAAAGGGCAGTCAAAATAGATAATGTCCTCAATAAGATTTATAGAAGATCATGAAGATGATATACAACAGAAAACCGACTTTGTGAGTGTTCTGATTGCTCTTCAGAATGACGAATTGAATTTCCCTTAACGAACACATTATCAAGTAATTTATATTTTTGAAACCATATTGATCTATATATTTTTGTTCTGTATTTACTTACTTCTCAGCTAGTTTGATAGGATATGATTGCAGCGGGAAGTGAAACACCGATTGTAGTCTTGGATTGGTGTATGCCTGCAGAGCTTATTTGAGACCCTAAAACAGTGAAACAGATGAAGGATGAAAGGGTTTGCTAAACCACTATAAATCCCTGTGATTGCGTTGTTTTCTGTGGTGGTGAACTCAAACTTACTTTTTTTTTTTTCATACTTATATTGTTGCAAGTTATATTGCTGGTTATATATTGTTCCAAGCTGAGATAAGCTCTTCTCATTTATGTCTTTTGTTTCCCTCAATTTTGTTGTTTTTGTTCTAATTGAGACGGGGCTTCTTTTGGTTTTGGAGCAATGTAGCGCTTTTCTCTTTGATTATTTTGTTATACTCTTGTTAATGATACACAGGGATTATCCTAAAAACATCTTTCTGTGAACAATCACAATTATGTATGCTCAAGCACCGATATAAATTTTAAACTCACTAGTTGTCATATCACTCTATTTACCTCACTATTAGGGTGATTTTCGCAAGCGTTTTTGTTTAATTATCGTCACAATATATATATTGCCGTACGGGATATTTTTTCTTTTTCTTTCTTTGATTCTTTTTTACTTTTATTTTTTCCATAAAGTTTTAACATCTACGTATTTCACATCTATTTTGTGTAAATATTTTTCGAAGAAGAAGGGTCACTAGTACAAAACTGTTCAGCCCAAACGGTTGAAACCGTTTGGGCAACCTATATTTAAACGGTTACAACCGTTTGGGCCAAGAACCGTTTGGACAAACCCGTTAGGGCTGAGTTTGTCCAAGCGGTGGCCCAAACGGTTGGAACCGTTTGGGACCCTGCTAAACGGTTGCAACCGTTTGGGCCAATAAATTTAATTATTTATTTTTAAAACGTTTGGGCCAATGCAATGATAAGTTATTTCATAATTAAAAAAAAATAGAAAAAACTGTCATTTACTGTATTCAGCCAATGCAATGATAGGATTTGATGTCAACCCCAACAGTCTTGTACATGAATTATACCACTAATTAAGAACCTAAATCAGCATCCCACAGTTGATAACATATCAAGATCAAGAAACACAATGCCTTAATCATCGATTCCTCTGATCAAATCAAAACATTCTCGCCTTTGTTACATTAAAAAGATGCAAGAAAAACTACAGATTGAGTTCTACACGACTAGAATCAGTTGCACATGAACAAAGGAACAGTACCATAAGAAAATGGTTCATGAACAATTTTGCCATGGACTCCTCATCTTTAGGCATCTTCACCATCTACCCCCAAGAGTCTAATCTGATTCCCTCTAAACCTTAGAAGCCCAGGCCTGGACACCTCATCTTTAGACATCTAAAACCCATGCCTTCTCCAAGAACTGTCATTTCTAGAAGTTTTTGGCATCACCTCGTCTCTCTTCTGCTACCAAAAACAAAACAAATAAGTTATCTGTAGAAAGGGAAAAAAACATAGCATAGTAATTAACAAAAACTTTTTAGCATGAATAGAGACTATAACTACATGGGGAGGAGAAAGTTTTTTGAAATGGAACTAAGTTGGGTCAGCGGAGATTGAAGTATGTTAAGAAAATTTCAACTATTTCGCACGGATTCGGAGCCTTCTCACCCAATTGAGCCCAACCCCTCTTCAGATTGATCTCAAACAAAGCTCGTTGAAGATGACAGGCACTCTGCCAAAATAATTACGATGAAAGAAAAAATCAGGTATAACCAGGTGGTATGATTTGAATAATTCAGGTGTGAAGTTTCATATCATTTTGTGGAGACATGATTAGTTGACCATCTTTAGCTCAAATCTTCAGAAAAGAGTATAAGATTGAGCTCGAGTATAAGAACAAGATAATCAAACCATGCTCAAACTTACATATTCATAAACTATGCTAACAAAACTATCAGTGTAATAGAAGGCAGGCTAGTTTGATGAAGACCATATCATATGTCAGTGAAAAACCTTCAAGATTCATCCATGATATGTACACCTGCAGAAGAACATTAATCTTTGCACTCAGCTCTTCCACACTTCCTTTGACAGCTCTTCCACACTTCCTTTGACAGTGATAGGCACCCGCTCAAAAAGCTTTGCCAATTTTAATTTTTCATCTTCCCTAACCATGACATATGTAAAATCTTTACTGAGGGAGAACAGCAGAAACAACTCAATATCCCCCACTGATGGCTCCAGGTACTCGTTGCATGTGGATATTGTTCAATGAATAATGTATTAACTTACAGGCTTTTAAGACCAGATGATAACGCTTATAAAGAAGTACATGAATGTAATAGAAATGAATTATCTTATACTAACCTGCAGCTAGTCTAAACTCTTATTCTGAAAAACCTGCAATAAGTTAAGAGATGCAAACAAAACCTAACATAAATCATAGTAGCCTTCAATTTGAATACCAAAACCTACTAAGTTATCAAGCATAAGGATTGTCCCCTTAGCCGCGAGCGCCTCAACATCCTACAAGATAACTTACGTGCTTTTAAAACCAGATGGTAATGTGCATTAAGAAGTAGATGAATGGTATAGAAACAAAATTAACTCACCACACAGTTAGTAGTAAGCTCTTATTTAAAAATGGACCTGCAATACATTAGAGAAACCAATATTAATAATAATAATATGAATCATATTAGCCTTCGTGTTGAACACCAAAACTGCTTATATAAAGTTATCAAGCATAAGGATTGTCCCCTTAGCCGCGAGCGCCTCAACATCCTACAAGATAACTTACGTGCTTTTAAAACCAGATGGTAATGTGCATTAAGAAGTAGATGAATGGTATAGAAACAAAATTAACTCACCACACAGTTAGTAGTAAGCTCTTATTTAAAAATGGACCTGCAATACATTAGAGAAACCAATATTAATAATAATAATATGAATCATATTAGCCTTCGTGTTGAACACCAAAACTGCTTATATAAAGTTATCAAGCATAAAATTAAACTTGTACCAAAATTATAGATATTTGCATCAGATTGATAATAATTTAATAGACTAAAGATTGCTAATAATCATAAAATTTTATACCTTTTCCCAATCAAATTGATCACCTGATTAGAGCAATGCTTTACCTAACCTCCCAAATCGAACCGGCACCCTAATCAGCAACTGACTGGAGCTTCAAGCACTACGGTTGGAGATGCCGGAGACGAAGCGAAGAAAGCAAACAGGTCGGCGATGCAAGCGGTGAGTGGAGTTGGCATTTTGGGATGAAGAGGAGCGACAAATTGAGGCAGCAGGCGGCAATTAGAAGCGAAGATGGCGAACTATGGTTAGGGTTTATGGAGCAGCGAGGTTGAGATTTAGGGTTAGAAGGCGGCGGGGTTAAGGTTTGGAGAATTTAGGTGCGTGATTCTCTCGCGTTGATTTAGGGTTCATGAGGATGAAAGGGTTTGCTAAACCACTATAAATCCCTGTGATTGCGTTGTTTTCTGTGGTGGTGAACTCAAACTTACTTTTTTTTCATACTTATATTGTTGCAAGTTATATTGCTGGTTATATATTGTTCCAAGCTGAGATAAGCTCTTCTCATTTATGTCTTTTGTTTCCCTCAATTTTGTTGTTTTTGTTCTAATTGAGACGGGGCTTCTTTTGGTTTTGGAGCAATGTAGCGCTTTTCTCTTTGATTATTTTTGTTATACTCTTGTTAATGATACACAGGGATTATCCCTAAAAAGCATCTTTCTGTGAACAATCACAATTATGTATGCTCAAGCACCGATATAAATTTTAAACTCACTAGTTGTCATATCACTCTATTTACCTCACTATTAGGGTGATTTTCGCAAGCGTTTTTGTTTAATTATCGTCACAATATATATATTGCCGTACGGGATATTTTTTCTTTTTCTTTCTTTGATTCTTTTTACTTTTATTTTTCCATAAAGTTTTAACATCTACGTATTTCACATCTATTTTGTGTAAATATTTTTCGAAGAAGAAGGGTGTTGAACCTGATGAATAGAAGTCTTATTAGAACCATCCAATTGGCAGTGGGATGTTTAAATCGAAGCAGAAAAGTTAAAACTACCAAAATAATCCTCAACCACCCATGATTGGTATAAACTACCCATCCTATTCGAGTACTCTAATGGAATCTTTATGCGATCCGATCCAACAAAACAAAGCATTTGAGATAACATCCATATTCCTTGGTTGTTATGACTAAACTTCCTCTGTTATTATTTATCATTATTTAGTTATTCTTAATTTTAATTTTTTTATATGGGAATCGAACCAAGACCTTGGAGCCATGTTAGAACCTCTCAACCATACGGGCCACTCTTTATGAATTCCAACAGATCTCAATCTTTATGACAAATCTTAATCCAAACAAAATTAGGAGAGCGAATCCTCCTTAATATATAAAGAGAAATTGGTGGAACTCCTAAATGCATAAAAATTAATATGTGTCATATCATAAAGTAACAAAAATTAATATGTGTCATATCATAAAGTAACAAAAATTAATATGTGTCATATCATAAAGTAACAAAAATTAATATGTGTCATATCATAAAGTAACAAAAATTAATATGTGTCATATCATAAAGTAACAAAAATTAATATGTGTCATATCATAAAGTAACAAAAATTAATATGTGTCATATCATAAAGTAACAAAAATTAATATGTGTCATATCATAAAGTAACAAAAATTAATATGTGTCATATCATAAAGTAACAAAAATTAATATGTGTCATATCATAAAGTAACAAAAATTAATATGTGTCATATCATAAAGTAACAAAAATTAATATGTGTCATATCATAAAGTAACAAAAATTAATATGTGTCATATCATAAAGTAACAAAAATTAATATGTGTCATATCATAAAGTAACAAAAATTAATATGTGTCATATCATAAAGTAACAAAAATTAATATGTGTCATATCATAAAGTAACAAAAATTAATATGTGTCATATCATAAAGTAACAAAAATTAATATGTGTCATATCATAAAGTAACAAAAATTAATATGTGTCATATCATAAAGTAACAAAAATTAATATGTGTCATATCATAAAGTAACAAAAATTAATATGTGTCATATCATAAAGTAACAAAAATTAATATGTGTCATATCATAAAGTAACAAAAATTAATATGTGTCATATCATAAAGTAACAAAAATTAATATGTGTCATATCATAAAGTAACAAAAATTAATATGTGTCATATCATAAAGTAACAAAAATTAATATGTGTCATATCATAAAGTAACAAAAATTAATATGTGTCATATCATAAAGTAACAAAAATTAATATGTGTCATATCATAAAGTAACAAAAATTAATATGTGTCATATCATAAAGTAACAAAAATTAATATGTGTCATATCATAAAGTAACAAAAATTAATATGTGTCATATCATAAAGTAACAAAAATTAATATGTGTCATATCATAAAGTAACAAAAATTAATATGTGTCATATCATAAAGTAACAAAAATTAATATGTGTCATATCATAAAGTAACAAAAATTAATATGTGTCATATCATAAAGTAACAAAAATTAATATGTGTCATATCATAAAGTAACAAAAATTAATATGTGTCATATCATAAAGTAACAAAAATTAATATGTGTCATATCATAAAGTAACAAAAATTAATATGTGTCATATCATAAAGTAACAAAAATTAATATGTGTCATATCATAAAGTAACAAAAATTAATATGTGTCATATCATAAAGTAACAAAAATTAATATGTGTCATATCATAAAGTAACAAAAATTAATATGTGTCATATCATAAAGTAACAAAAATTAATATGTGTCATATCATAAAGTAACAAAAATTAATATGTGTCATATCATAAAGTAACAAAAATTAATATGTGTCATATCATAAAGTAACAAAAATTAATATGTGTCATATCATAAAGTAACAAAAATTAATATGTGTCATATCATAAAGTAACAAAAATTAATATGTGTCATATCATAAAGTAACAAAAATTAATATGTGTCATATCATAAAGTAACAAAAATTAATATGTGTCATATCATAAAGTAACAAAAATTAATATGTGTCATATCATAAAGTAACAAAAATTAATATGTGTCATATCATAAAGTAACAAAAATTAATATGTGTCATATCATAAAGTAACAAAAATTAATATGTGTCATATCATAAAGTAACAAAAATTAATATGTGTCATATCATAAAGTAACAAAAATTAATATGTGTCATATCATAAAGTAACAAAAATTAATATGTGTCATATCATAAAGTAACAAAAATTAATATGTGTCATATCATAAAGTAACAAAAATTAATATGTGTCATATCATAAAGTAACAAAAATTAATATGTGTCATATCATAAAGTAACAAAAATTAATATGTGTCATATCATAAAGTAACAAAAATTAATATGTGTCATATCATAAAGTAACAAAAATTAATATGTGTCATATCATAAAGTAACAAAAATTAATATGTGTCATATCATAAAGTAACAAAAATTAATATGTGTCATATCATAAAGTAACAAAAATTAATATGTGTCATATCATAAAGTAACAAAAATTAATATGTGTCATATCATAAAGTAACAAAAATTAATATGTGTCATATCATAAAGTAACAAAAATTAATATGTGTCATATCATAAAGTAACAAAAATTAATATGTGTCATATCATAAAGTAACAAAAATTAATATGTGTCATATCATAAAGTAACAAAAATTATAGATATTTGCATCAGATTGATAATAATTTAATAGACTAAAGATTGCTAATAATCATAAAATTTTATACCTTTTCCCAATCAAATTGATCACCTGATTAGAGCAATGCTTTACCCTAACCTCCCAAATCGAACCGGCACCCTAATCAGCAACTGACTGGAGCTTCAAGCGGCGCACTACGGTTGGAGATGCCGGAGACGAGCGGCGGGAAGAGAAGCAGAAAAACAGGTCGGCGATGCAAGCGGTGAGTGGAGTTGGCATTTTGGGATGAAGAGGCTGACAAATTAGTGTGAGCGGCAATTAGAGGCGAAAGATGGCGAACTATGGTTAGGGTTTATGGAGCAGCGAGAGGGAGAGGTTTGGGGATTTAGGGTTAGAGGCGAGCGGCGGGGTTAAGGTTTGGAGATTTGGGGGCGGCGTGCGTGATTCTCTCCGCATTGATTTAGGGTTCATGAGGATTTGGGGAAGGCGGGATCTAGAGAGAGAGAGAGAGAGGGATAAGTCGCGAAAAAGGGCACGGGGGGCCTGATATCGGGTCTTTTATTATTTTCTTTTCTATTTTTCGGGTGAAAAAAGTGGGGGGAAATTTTTCGCCATTAAACGGTGAATGACCCAACGGGCTGAACCGTTCGGGCTGTAAAAATTTGCCCCAACGGTTCCAACCACCAGTTGGGACAGCCCCTATTTGTACTAGTGGGTGTTGAACCTGATGAATAGAAGTCTTATTAGAACCATCCAATTGGCAGTGGGATGTTTAAATCAGAAACAGAAAAGTTAAAACTTCCAAAATAATCCTCAACCACCCATGAATGGTATAAACTACCCATCTTATTCGAGTACTCTAATGGAATCTTTATGCGATCCGATCCAACAAAACAAAGCATTTCAGATAACATCCATATTCCTTGGTTGTTATGACTAAACTTCCGCTGTTATTATTTATCATTATTTAGTTATTCTTAATTTTAATTTTTTTATATGGGAATCAAACCAAGACCTTGGAGCCATATTAGAACCTCTCAACCATACGGGCCACTCTTTATGAATTCCAACAGATCTCAATCTTTATGACAAATCTTAATCCAAACAAAATTAGGAGAGACGAATCCCTCCTTAATATATAAAGAGAAATTGGTGGAACTCCTAAATGCATAAAAAATTAATATGTGTCATATCATAAAGTAACAAAAAATTAATATGTGTAAGTATTCACGTTTCCCTCTATCATATCGGAAGATGACCGTGGGCCTAATTTTATATTTACCTAAGAATCCTCATCAAATTAAAACTTTCCATAATTAGAAAAATCTAATAATCAAATATCTTGTAATCCTTATCAGTTATAACTATCCATAATTAAAAACATCTTATAATCATATATTAAATATAGAAATTGAAGAAAACACTCATGGTAGAAACCCTTTCTACATGAAATCATGGATTAATTTTAGAAAACCCCTTTAATTATGGGGTGTCTCGGAAAATTCCTTAAATATTTAAATTTGAGAAAACCCCTCAAGTTTGAGCCTATTGTAGATAGCCCCATCAAGTTTGAAAATTTAAGAAATCCCCACGAACTCTTCTCACTTCATGCCCTGAAAGCAAACACCATAGGGTCTATCATGTCACATGACAAGTAGGTGACTGAGAAAAGATCAAATACCCTTCAATCATAAAAAACTGCTCTGATATTTTTAGGATAAGAGAAAGAGAGGAGAAAGAGGGTAAAAAGAATTATAAATTGATCAAGATCTTTTTTTCCTTTGGTTAGGGTTTCTTTGTAACATAATGGGTTAATTTACAAAAGTGTATTTTAATTATTTTACATTTTGAAATAATGTCAAGAGGGTTGGTGATAAAAGTGTGAAAGATTAGGGGGTTTGTAAGACACCCCATAGTTGAGGATGATTTTCTTTAATTTTCAAAGTTGGGTGGGGTTGTCTATTTGTACTAGTGGGTGTTGAACATTGAATAGAAGTCTTATTAGAACCATCCAATTGGCGATGGGATGTTTAAATCAGAAGCGAAAAGTTAAAACTTCCAAAATAATCCTCAACCACCCATGAATGGTATAAACTACCCATCTTATTGAGTACTCTAATGGAATCTTTATGCGATCCGATCCAACAAAACAAAGCATTTCAGATAACATCCATATTCCTTGGTTGTTATGACTAAACTTCCTCTGTTATTATTTATCATTATTTAGTTATTCTTAATTTTAATTTTTTATATGGGAATCAAACCAAGACCTTGGAGCCATATTAGAACCTCTCAACCATACGGGCCACTCTTTATGAATTCCAACAGATCTCAATCTTTATGACAAATCTTAATCCAAACAAAATTAGGAGAGCGAATCCTCCTTAATATATAAAGAAATTGGTGGAACTCCTAAATGCATAAAAATTAATATGTGTCATATCATAAAGTAACAAAAATTAATATGTGTAAGTATTCACGTTTCCCTCTATCATATCAGAAGATGACACGTGGACGCCTAATTTTATATTTACCTAAGAATCCTCATCAAATTAAAACTTTCCATAATTAGAAAAATCTAATAATCAAATATCTTGTAATCCTTATCAGTTATAACTATCCATAATTAAAAACATCTTATAATCATATATTAAATATAGAAATTGAAGAAAACACTCATGGTAGAAACCCTTTCTACATGAAATCATGGATTAATTTTAGAAAACCCTTTAATTATGGGGGTGTCTCAGAAAATTCCCCTTAAATATTTAAATTTGAGAAAACCCCCTCAAGTTTGAGCCTATTGTAGATAGCCCCCATCAAGTTTGAAAATTTAAGAAATCCCCACGAACTCTTCTCACTTCATGCCACGAAGCAAACACCATAGGGTCTATCATGTCACATGACAAGTAGGTGGTGAGAAAGATCAAATACCCTTCAATCATAAAAAACTGCTCTGATATTTTTAGGATAAGAGAAAGAGAGGAGAAAGAGGGTAAAAAGAATTATAAATTGATCAAGATCTTTTTTCACTGGTTAGGGGTTTCTTTGTAACATAATGGGTTAATTTACAAAAGTGTATTTTAATTATTTTACATTTTGAAATAATGTCAAGAGGGTTCGGTGATAAAAGTGTGAAAGATTAGGGGGTTTGTAAGACACCCCATAGTTGAGGATGATTTTCTTTAATTTTCAAAGTTGGGTGGGGTTGTCTATAATATGCCCAAACTTGAGGGAGGTTTTAAAACTAAAATAGTTGAGGCTACATTCGAGACATCCACCATAATTGAGGGGGTTTCTAAAATTCACCCTAAAATTATATATGAAAAATTATACATGTGTTAAATTAAATTTGAAGTTGACGAATTCGTCTTCCTCTTAAAATATATTGATGAATTGGTTAATTTTTGTTATTTATTTATTTGATATCCTGTATTTACTAATTTTTATAAAGAGGGGTTATTGGTTCACACATGTCTCTCTTTAAAATATGTTAATAGAACACAAGACACCATAGAAAATATATAACATGTAAAATCTATAAAATTAAAAAATTCCTATTACAAAAATATTCTGTGATCCGTAAAAATAAACAAATCATTTATATAAATTATCCAAAATATTATCTAGAATTATCCCTGCTTTTTCGATTTTTCTAATAATTAGATTGAAATTCTAATGAGTTCTTAAGATTATTCTAGAAATAAATATTTAAAAATTTAAGATTATTTTATGCATATTTTAAAACCACATATACTTTCCTAACTAAGTTAAAATTCTAATGTAAGCATCACAAGATTGAGTTTGAAGCATGAGATTATTTTAGATTAAATCAGTATGTGAAGGCCTTATATCTCATCTAATTAAGAAATTTTATTTGATTGCTTCATCTTTGGAGAAGTTAACTCAATGTACTCTTTAATACATACCAAATCTCTAAAGTTTTTTAATAATAAAACTTCAACCTAAAATAACATTGCCGGTGGCAAAATCTTTATAGTTCCTACATTAAAGAGATAGTTCGGTGTTGCAATAGCACAATGAGCACCAATGGTTTTATATCATTTTTAATTTGTAAATATTATAAAAAGAAGGGATATTACAATGGAGAGTTTGATGGTTAAACTATCTAATTTTGAATTTAAAATTTTGAAATATAACTATTTATGCACTCATTCGCAAGCAATTCTTTTCTTTTTCTCCTTTTATCTTAGAATATTATTATAAATAAAAGGAATATTGTAACAGAGAGGGTGTTGGTTAAACTATCTAATTCTGAATTTTAAATTTTGAAATAAAAATCATTCACCTTACTTGAGTTTCTTTTAAGTTTTAAACTATTTAAAGAAAAAGCTCCAACTCAAATTATCTAATTTTCAAAAATACATATGCTATAAGTCACCGGTATAAGGCATTTGTATGCTCATATCCATAAAAAGAGCATATATAAAAATAGAAAAGAAGAAGCAACAGTTCAAAAAATTATGTTCAATTCAATTTAGAAGTATATGTATAGGACTAAAAAAGAAACCCATAAGACCAAACAAATCAGATAAAATAAAATCAGACCCCCAACCTTCCAAGCTAATGATGTGCGTTTAGCTCTTGTTACCCGCTCCAGATTACTTATTCTACGTGTAAGCCTTACCTGTGCAAGCATGGTTAAAACACTTGTCCTTTTGAACATAAATTGTAAAACAAAGAGTCAACTGTTAAATATTAGGGTAACATTTATAGAGAGAATATGAAAACTTCAAGATAGATGATCACAAGTAGCAAACCTAAGGGAAAGGGATGGTATTTTTGGTCTGATGATGATTTTTTGCTCCGATGATTTTTTTTCTTGTTATAATGATGATTCATTTTGTTCTAGTTGGGAAGTAGAGAAGCAATGAGTGCTGATTTTTTTCCAATGCCGCCGACTTGGGGAGGGAGGAGGTCAGTTGTATGGATCTCGTTGGCATAATTGGTCTTGTGCGGGTGAACATAAAGAAGAAGATGACTGATAGAAGTTAATCACGATTTGATTCGATTTGGTTTTGGGGTTTTGGTTTCTTTGTAATTTACACATGGCAGTATATTGTGGCTCCACATAGGGTGAAGTGGCTCCACATAGGGTGAAGTATAGGACTGGTTCTGATTTGGTCTCTACTCTCTTTTTTCCCATCTCCCCTCTTTCTCTCTCTCCCCCTCCCCCTTTAGGGTCGGTTTGGATAGAGAAGAGGGTAGGGGAGGGGAATGATTGATCTATATCCAAGGGGAGGGAAAGGAGAGGAAGGGAGTGTGATGTAACTGATTGTGTTTGGATAGACAACTAGGGAATGAAGAGGGAGGGAGAGTGAAAGAACTAAATTGTGTTTGTTTAGAGTACAAAATAGGAAGGGAAGAGAACAATTCACTTAAAATTTAATCCCTCCCCTCCCAATCCGTCCACTTTGGGAGGGTTGAGAAAGTAAGAAAATTTGTATCATTTTAACCCTCTGAATCCTTCCCCTCACTTACTAAAAAATGTAAACAAACAGAATTTTAGAATGGTTAGCATTGTAGACTCCCTAACTCCTCTCCTTCCGTCTTAGAAAAAGCTATCCAAACTCACCTTAGTCTCTTTCTTTCTCTTCCATCTTTTTCTTTTTTTATTATTTCTCTCTCCCCCTTCCGATTCTCTTTTTTTTTCTTCTAATTTTTTTAGTAAAGATTGTATTGATTAATCAGCGTGATATCTTTGCAGGCTATTATTCTCGCCTGGACGTTGCTTCTTAAATTGTTTGTTGAACAAGGTGAGTACTTAATATATATATACACAGCAGCACACATACATATTTTTGGCACTTTGATCCACTGTGTATTTCTTTTAGATTTACTAGATACATCCCTACTTTGTTTCATGCAAGATGCTAGTAATTTGATGAAGTTTTGGTGGAAAGACATGACTCTTGCTTTAATAGAAACCTGCACTAATCATGAGCAAATTCTCTTGTTATTCTTATGTGAATCATATATTGCATGCTTGGTGATGATAGCTGATGAGGACATCGCACAGCCTCCACTTCGCACATATGTTCGCCGCCGCCGTCGTGTTGCCTCAGCTCATATATGGTTTTGATCTTGAGAAGGCTTGGAGTTTAGCTATTTACTTTTATTTTTTCTTATTGTATTTGCTCAATAATTTTAGTCCCACATTGGAAATGGGAGTGAACTTGTAGTTGTTGAGGGCCTATTTAAAGAGGTCAATTCTATGAAATAAGGCAATGAATATTTGAAGAAAATTTTGTTTCATTTGTGAAACTTTGGTAATTGATTTGATCTTTAAGATTGATTCAATGGTGGTGAAGCCAAGGCCCGGGTTGCGATTCGTGGTCATATCTTAATTTTTTTATTTATTTATTATTATTTTTTTTAAACTCTAGTTTTCCCCAATTCTGTGTTTTTTCCCAAATCTCCCAAATCCCCACCATAAATCCCTAAAATCCCGTTGTCCCGCATTATTTTTGGTATCAGAGCAAAAGTTGATCAACCGGATTCTTTTCCATCTCAGGTTCTTCCATCTCTCTTTTTTGAGTTATTGTTGGTTGATGTCGTTGTGGATGACGGGCTGTTATCAAGGTAGTACAGACCACCAAGTGCTTGACCCGTGCCAATCACCATGTTCGTCGTTGGGTCCTGAAAAACACAAGTGTCAGAAGAGAAGAAAATGGAACAGTGAGGTTCTTTAATTAATTTGCTAACTGAAAGTAGATTAAAGTAAAAACTAGGAACATGTAATATGTGAGAAAGACGCAACTTTGAAGACACTGAGACAGATCAATGTGATGTACTGGTGCTAGGAATTTGTTGG
>CM022708.1:10018438-10110165 GCA_012295165.1 Asparagus setaceus
CATCTGATTTACATAAAAGACATCTTGAGTTTAACGAAGGTGATTATGTAATGATCCGGATTCGCCCGGAACAGTTTCCACCTGGAGCCGTCAAGAAATTGCATGCTCGTAGTGCTGGACCTTTTAAAATTATCAAGAAAATTAACTCAAATGCTTATGTAATCGATTTACCTTCAGATTTCGGGATTAGTTCGACATTTAATATTGCAGATTTAGTAGCTTATAAAGGTCCTCCTTTTAACCCTGAAAATCCACTTGTGGATCTTGATGAGCCTACCCCTGATCCTTTCCTTGAGGGACCCCCGTTGCCACCACTGCCTACTACTTTTGTCCCATTTACAGCTGAACAAATTGATAGCATTCGGGATGACCAAATCATCTCCACTCGAGATGGTGGTTGCAGACGATATCTAGTGCGTTGGAAAGGTCGTCCTGAATCTGATGACACATGGATTACTCGTGAGGACCTGCAGCGCCTGGCTCCGGATCTGTTGGATTATTATGAGGGCCAGTTAGAGCCTTACTCGACAGGGTCGAGTTTCTCCCACCCCGGGGGAATTGATGAGGACATCGCCACGACCTCGCCATACATATGTTCGTCGCCGCCGTCGTGTTGCCTCAGCTCATATATGGTTTTGATCTTGAGAAGGCTTGGAGTTTAGCTATTTACTTTTATTTTTCTTATTGTATTTGCTCAATAATTTTAGTCCCACATTGGAAATGGGAGTGAACTTGTAGTTGTTGAGGGCCTATTTAAAGAGGTCAATTCTATGAAATAAGGCAATGAATATTTGAAGAAAATTTTGTTTCATTTGTGAAACTTTGGTAATTGATTTGATCTTTAAGATTGATTCAATGGTGGTGAAGCCAAGGCCCGGGTTGCGATTCGTGGTCATATCTTAATTTTGTTATTTATTTATTATTATTTTTTCAAACTCTAGTTTTCCCCTTACGTTCCTTCCCAAATCTCCCAAATCCCCACCATAAATCCCTAAAATCCCGTTGTCCCGCATCAATAGCTTATTCGGATTTGTTCATGACTAATTTTGTACATGATTAACTATACATATGAGGTTTATGATAATTGATGGATAGGAATAGACAACTCTTTCAATCTGATCACAGAGATCAGATCTAAGATATTTTTTCTATAGGGCACACATATAAATTATGCATATAAGTTAATGACTTATATAATAAAAATTCTACCGGAAGAAATACTTATTTATACAAGTTCACAATGATCTCACCACAAAATAGTATTCATTATAATTTTCAAATTAATACATGATCATTTTCACAAAATTTCTGTGGGGACACCTATTAAAATGAGTATCAAGTTTTATAAGGTTTAAAATATCGTATTTGGATCCGTCCCCGTCCGTCATGATATTACTGATAGCTCTATTAGAAAGAAGCCTTATTTCAATGCTTAAATATCACTTAAACTGTTTGATGCTAGATTTTAGAAACTGCCATAATTTAATACCATATTCTGAACCTCTCGACTTAGGTTGCCCTTGCTGTAATGTCATAATTAGATACATGCATGTATCTAGCAACTTATTGAACTATTTAATTATCTCATGTCCTATTGCAAATTTTGTGAACTTAAAAGTAAAAAAATATGAAAACAAATGTCCACCCAAATGCCTGAAGGGTTTTGTGAAGAGGAGGAGAAGATGGAAGAGATTTGTTTTTAGGGCTCCCGTTTGTAGCGATTTAACAAATGGGTTTTAGCCATCTATTTATAGGACTTCCTTCTGAAATTGTCCATCCTTGTATTTCACCCTAAAAACATTAGATTTGCAGTTGAGATATATTCTCCCTCTATCTCAACTTTTCCTGGTATTTAGCTTCTATTACAATCATCTCCTGATTCTTAGATATGTGATCCTATTTAGTTGAGCCTAAAACCAACATTTCCCACTTGGTCAAAGTAAAATATATTTCTAGTACACTCCCACTATTCATGAAGTATAAAACAAATTCGTTCATAGTCTCACTATTCCTGGGATATGAATGCCAATTTAATTTCTTGACTTACACATTCCTAAGTCCCATTAAACCTACATGTTTGATGAAAATATTTGATGAAATTCTCCTTGTCAAGGGATTAGCTATCATATCACTTATAGGAGTGTAAGTCACCTTAATTTCTTCCTTTTTCACAATATCTTGAATGTATGATACTGTATCTAAATATATCTTCCTTTTGAACTATTTGAACCCAATGGTGGAGCCAGGAGCCAATGGGCAGTGGTGGAAATAACGTGTAAATGAGTAAAATATAATATTTATAAATCCACTAATATAAGTTTCTTAATTGGAGCAAAAAAAGATAAGGTTTAAACAAATTCCAACATCGAAAGAAGGACATTTTTAACTATACCAGGAGTTTCCATATTTTGAAATTGTATAATCAACTCGCTACCAATCATATCAAATATGTCTTTTTCAATAAAATTAACCTAACAATCATTAATCAACCAACTATCTTTCATTTTATTGGCCATTCAATTCTTCACGATTTTGATAGTCAAAATGCTCTTTCTACAATCATTGTAGCAACAGTAAAAATAATGCTAACTTGACAATTAAATAATCGATGCATGTAAGATTTCTCTCGTGTTTCCACCAACTTTTTGTAAGGTCAACAATTTCTCTCAACACCTAAAAGTCACTACCAATGCATATGTTGACAAACAATTATTTACTAACTATTGATTCAAATATGAAATATAAATTATAAATAATAAGAATAGATAAATAACTAATTATGAAACACGAAGTCCTAACTTTGAAGCCTTTCGATCTTAGAACCCCACACTTTTAATACCCCTTTTAAAATTATTTCAAATACACGTCTTATGCAATAGGTAACCTTATGCAAAGATAATTTGAACATATAGAGTCAAGAAATTAGAAGCTTTACCTAATTTTTCAACCAATAATTTGCTTCTCCCTAATTGGTTCTCTGCAAATCGCAGCTAGCCTCCCCAGTGTGTGTTTTTTCTGATTTGTTTATTTGGTATGAGATGGGATATGAGTTGTGGGTATTGATCTTAATTAAATGAGCCTTATTAGTATTAGATCTTTAAATAGGGCAATATAAGTATTATATGTCAATAAGAAATATGATACATATGTAATGGGTAATATACCCAACAATTAATACCCCACGTTGGAATATATGGTTCGCCACTATTTGAACCACTGTCTATTAGGCTTACAAGTAGCTTTATTATTATAAAAAATCTCTATTGGTCTGTTCACCAAACTTAAATTAAAGTCTTGCAAAAATTGCCTAATCCAGACTGCATGAGTAGTAGCCATGATGCAAACTATATACTTAGTTTCTTGTGTGTACTAGCTACACACCCTGTTTCTTGTTGCCCTCAAGAAATAGCTTAGCCACCATAGACTGAATAAGTGTCCCGAAGTGGACTTTCCATCGTCTTTATCTCCTTCGAAATTAGCATCGGAGTAACCAAGAACCTCAAGCATTTCATCTTGGTAAACTAATTTGTGGCATATTGTACCCTTAATGTACTTCATAATCCTCTTAACGGCTTCTCAATGTGCCGGTCCAAGATTACTCCGGTATCTACTAACTAAACTCACTGGATATGCTAGATCCGGTCTGGTACACAACATTGTGTATATCAAGCTTCCCATAGCATTGCGTACATCAAGCTTCCTATAGTTTGAGCGTACAGAACATTAAGAGATTTTTGTCCTTCTCCAGGACATTGCTCTTTACTTAGACATTTTCCCAACACCAGTGGTCTCGGTGCTGGATTATAATTTTTCATTCCAAATCATTTAAGAATTGAATGCTGATACTTCTCTTAGTTTAAGCTCAATATTCTAGATTTTCTATCCCTTAGGATTTGAATCCCAAGGACATAAGATGCTTGTCCCATGTCTTTCATCTCAAATTCTTTACTAAGATCATGTTTGATCCTATTCAACATTCCTATATCATTTAGTAATATATCATCCACATATAAGGATATTATGAAAAACTTGCTCCCACTATTCAAAACATATACACAATTGTCCAATTTGTTTGCAACAAAATCAAGTTGAACAATGGTGTTATGAAATTTGAGATATTATTGTCTAGATGATTGTTTTAAACCATATAAGGATTCTTTTAATTTATTACCTTGTTTTCTTGTCCTTGTAGGCGCTGAAAAATACTTACAAGATCTCCGAAACCAACTCGGATCGGGAGTCGGGCGAATGACAACCCATCGAATGATGCGACGCCGATCGTTAGAACTCCGACGGGCGAACCCACAACGCCACAAGCACGGCTTAAACCGGACTTGAATGGACGATCGATTTCGAGACCGCTGAACCGAACGAACCAAGAATTAGTCCCTAATCAAATACGACGGAATCTAAGTCCCGAGAAAGCCAAGAGTCGTGAAAACGACTAAACGGCGAAAAAAGAAGCTTGCTACGCTTCTACCAACTTGGTCGAAGTTACTCTACCAAGTGGTCGAAGGGGTTCTACCACAATGGCCGAGCCACCGCCAATCCGAGGTACTCCCGCACCAAGGAAGTTGTGGCTCGGCCACCATGGTGTGCGAGCCACCTCGGCCAACTTGGTCGAGGTGGCTCGGCCAAGGGCCGAGCCCGCCACCCCCTATGCTATAAATAGGGGGTTCTCCTCACTCAAGGGGACGGGATTTTGGAGCCGGCTTCCGATGGATTTTGGGATCTTTCAAAGGCTCTGACTTCAAGAGTTCTTGGAGATCTACGAGCACGGCGACGCTCCGGAGCAAGCAAGCACAAGTCCAACCAACGCCGATCTTCAATCAAAAGGTAACCAATTGGTCGAACTACAGATACCCTCTAGATTAAGCTTCGCCTTAATCTCGTGGATAGCCAGATTTCTCCTAGTAGATCTCACCGGCCCGGCCATCCTCTCCGTGAGTGTGGATCCCAGCGCTTGCTTCTTCGTGAAACGAGCCCCTTTACATCAGAGTTCCGTAACCCTGCCCTACTCCGATCGGATTGCTGCGTGTCCACGACACAATAAGTCCCCAAGACAGCAAAGAACCCACGCAGTTTGTGATCCGATATAACAGAGATCCTCGCTTGTTCAAAAGGATAAAAGTTGTAATCTTTTTGATTTTCATTGTAAGCCTTAAAATAAAAGGCGATATCTTTGAATTTGTTTCAGCGATCAAGTTTGTAAGCAAGTTCAAATCAATGACAATCATCCCAACTTTTACCGCTAACAAGCGGCGGTAATTAATGGGAGCCACCGCCTCAGATCGGAGGTCGCCGCGAACCGCGATCCCTATCCCTGGAAGAAGAGGTCGAAGTTCGAAGTTCGACTCGAAGTTCGAGGAGTACCTATCCTCACCTCCTCCGATCCAGCTCTCGCCGCCCAAGAAGGTCTCCGCCGCAAGGAGAACCCGATGGGCCTCCGATGTAGAGCCCCGTGACGGCGAAGTCCAACTCGCCGCCGCAGTAGCAGAAATCCTTCTACGCTCAAGTCCGATGGTGCGAGATGAACGCCGACGAGCGCGCCGCACTCTCAAGCGAAGCCGCCAAAGGCGACGACAAAGCATGGCGCTGCAAGCTTGCCAAGGCCATGCAATCCATGGATGGGGTCCGCCATAAGCGGATCTAAGATCCGCACTTACGCAGAGGCTTCGCGATCGACGGTCTATCCAAGCCGCCAACCGACGAAAGGGTCCGGTCAAACGGAACCGCCCACACTTCAGAGCGATCCAGCGCCGCCAAGACTCCTATGCAAGCACGAAGCTTTGCAACGTGCCGCGGAGTTAAAGAAGGAAGTGGCAAAGAAGCCACCAACGCATCGCCAGTTTGAGGCCCAAGTCTAATGGTGCCCCAACCTCGCCGCCACACTCCCGCCTCGCTTAAGCCGAAGGATACAGCGCTGTAAATCCAACGCCAAAGCCCAAGACCGACGACGCCAAAGACAAAGGCGTCAGATTCAATCGCTGGTGAAGCCAACTCCGCCACCACCACCAAACCGACTATCAAGGATCGCCTCGTCCTCGAAGAGAATCACGGTCACTCATGCAGAGGTCGCACCCGCTCCAACAAGGACAAGAAGATTCCTGCAGCCTCTCCTATCGGATTGAAAATCAAGTCCGAGAGTCTCCGCCGAGACTTCGCTACCACATCGGGCGAAAAGTCTAGGCGAAGTCACTTTCGGTTTCGATGGATTGACCCGCCCTCGAAGGAGACGCCATCCGACGATGAGGACGCTATACCCGAAAGATCACGCCAACATACGGCAGTTCCCAGACACACCGATGAGCCGTACCGCGGCAAGAGGCCGAAAATCTCGGCGATTCCCCAAATTGACGCAGCCATGCTTGTGCTCCAAGCTCATCAAGACGATGCTCGAGTGCAATTGCCATCAAGAAGCTCCAAAGGGTGTCAGCCTTCCAGACTCACCACTGAGATGCCGGACCAGGACAAGGCGATTCAAAGGATGATCTCCGAGAGGGTGAGCTGCCGAGGTCACTAATAATATGACCAAAGAATCATCGCCACGCTATTCCCCCAAATCGCGAACGCTAACTCGCTTATGGTCCGACTATCCGACGGCCCGACACGATAAGCTTCGGGGTTACCATGAGGATGATGCGCCGATATTGGCTCGCGAATCGGATCCGATCATACCAGATCTAGCGAGGGAGCCCCTAAGAAACACTTATGATCGCATGCATCAAGTGGCCAAAATGCTAGACGAAGCTGAATAAACAACGGAAAACTTCAAGTTAGAAATGGAGTTGGCCATGCGACGATGAGAGAAATGCACGCACCAATGATCCAAGCCCCGACAAAACATCAAGGTGAATCAAGTCAGCCAACGCCGATGAAGATGATAGCGATTCGATCGAGGAAGCACCGTGAAGATGATAACCCCCAACCACGACGCCAAGGTTTCATGAGCCAGAAGATCAAAGATTGGAGAGCAAAATCAATTCATTGATTTCCGCCAAGAAGTAAAGAAGACAGTATTCCTTGCCCATACCCGAGGGAGTGGGAATCAATCCCTACCCGCCGGTTTAACTTAATAAACTTCACACCATTTGATGGAAGGGTTCCCGACGCAAAGACTTGATTTATTTCAAGTCACACCTCTGAGTTATTTCGCAACGAACCCTTGATGGTTCGGCATTCGCTGGCACCCTTCGTGGGCCGCCGAATGGTACCGCCGCCTCAAGCCGGGAGCATTCACACCGGACATGGAGTCTAGCTTCCAATTTTTTGATGACGATACCGAGGTATCGACGGACGTTGCTCGACGAGAAGCGTAAAGACGGAGAAACCGTGGACATCTTTGTTAAACGATTCTAACAAGGCAATGAACCACGGATCCAATAACAGGAGTTCATCCTCCAAACTCCGCCACAAAGAACTTATCAATAGATGTGCTTGAAGCAATGGGTACAAAGACCATCGATAACGTGGAAGGACTTGAAGGTTCGTGGAGCAAGCCGAGATTCCTCAAAAGGAAAAAGGCAGAGGGTCACCGACAACGGAAGCTCTGCTTAACTTTGTCCCACGCGCAAAGGGAAAGAGCAAGCCAAGACGGCGTTATGCAACCAAACGCTCCAACTCCAACCCCAAAGAAGAAGAAGCAAGCGAAGAAGAATAAATGGGCGCCGAACAGCACAAATACCAACGGCAACCCGGCCACAAAACGTAGAGCCGAGATTCCCGGTCCTATTCCTTTAGGGACGACGAGATTCCCGCCTCTTCAAATATCTTGTGGAAAATAACAAGATCAAGCTCCTCCTCCGATTCGTAATCAAGAGGAGGCGATGAACACTAATGACCCAAGATACTGCATACCATAGGCGCTCATCACCCCACTAAATCCTCGCTTCACCAAGGACAAAATCCGTGCTTTAATTGATGTAGGGTCATTACTATGAAGCCGCCCAAAGAGAAGAAGGTCGGAGCTAACGCGTATCCATAAGTTTCGGCCTGCGCCATTGACATGGTTTGAACTCGAACCTGGTCAAAGTTGCGTTGAAGACGGTGAATGACGACCCACACAAGCAACGCCGTAAAGGACTTGTATCGATACGTACCAATGGCTAAGTCTTGTGGGTCCACCCGCACTTACCGGAAGATGAGCAATGGGTAGCCTCTTCTTCAAGAAAAGCCGAAGGTAGGGAAAGGCATGTCATGCTACTCCGAGGGAGACGATAAAATGTGGTAACATTCCACCGTCCGGGGGAACCGGCCCATGCCACCGTGAGTGGACAAGAGTATAAATACAAGTACCGTAAGTCCCCACCCTAATGCCAAACGCCTCGTGAGTGGGGTACCAACAAATCCCCCACTCGCGCAGAAAGCAATCCAGTGGTCGCCAAAGAAGCTACAAAGAAAGCGTACCGCATGAAGTTCAACTCCGGCAGCCTCGATTCACGCCCGATTGAAGAGATAAACCGAACTTCGAACTCTCCATACCGCTTCAACGCCATGGCCCAATTAGCCAATATCCCCGCAAGGATCACTTCTATGAGTTGTCCGCTTATCAAAAGAGACGAGAAGCTCTTCAAGAAGTCTTCTCACTTCCAGACAGGGCCGAGTCCGTAAGAGTCGCCCAAAGAATGCAACCTTGCGACTAAACACCCCGATCACCTTTACAAAGGAGGATATGCGACAGGAATTCCAAGCACGATAGGCCGCTATACTTCACCGTATATTGGCTCTAGTGAAGTTAACCGATCCAAGTCGATCCGGTTCCACAGGAGCATCATGCCCCTACGCCATGTATCATCTCGAATTTCGCCAGTTAGCATCAATCGGCACAATGATCTGATTTAACACCAGTGGGTCCCGCCCCACTTGGTAAAATCCGGATTAAGTGCCAAATGGGGACTTAAAGTCCAAGTCACCGCTATGTGATTGACGCAGACTTCCTATAACTTATTGTGGGTCGACCTTGGATCCATAATAACGTTATAGTCCCGCCTACTCTTCATCGTCTCAAATATGTAGACACTAATAATGAGGTCAAGATTGGTCGCGACAAACAACCGCTTAAGGATGGAGAATTATTTCACCGATTCTCTCCTCTACGTAATGAGTCCAAATCAATCATCGCCCAAGGTACCATACGGTGAAGAAGCCGACACCAAACCGGCTTGGTTATAGTGGAGGTTTTGTTTTAAATGACATTGTACCCTTGTAATCAATCTTGACGATGAAGAATCGCCGATGAACATTGTAATTGGCAAATTGCCGATGAATCAATAAATGACGCATTTAGAGTATCCTTTATCTTTGAATGATGTGATAACAGATTATACAATGATCCGAGTTGCACTCGCCAACTCGATCATCTTGCTTCACACAAAAGCAGCCCGGACTCCTTTGGGACAACACTTGTCATCCCACCAAGATCAAGTAGTGAAAGAGACTTGGTTTACTAAAAGGAGATGCCCAACGTAATCATTTCTTTGAAGAAGGTGAAGATGACAATGGGCCTATCCTCCACACATTCAGATATAGTCCGTAAACACCGGGTATCATGAAAAGATGGGGTATGACTTGACACGAGGGAAGGTCTATGTTTCGACGAGGCCCTCGAACCCTCCTAAAGCCGCATATGTCCCAAGAGGAAAGCCGATAATTACTATGCATTTAGAAGGGGATTGGGATACTAATCCTCCTCGAAGATGAATGCTCGTGGTCGATTGATAATAATCCACCCTATGAGGGAGACGACATTCGCCCGACTCTTCGCTTGGGATTCGACACAGCCTCTGAGAAGCTTTCAAGGCTTTGATGTCAATATGGCCACGATCGATCCCGCTACTATTGAGGGTGATGAAGATATGCCAACATGGGAAGACCCATGGATCCATCAACTCGAGAGCAGCTTTGGGGATAGGTTCAACAAAGAGAACCCCCACTAAGGATGAGGTAGTCCAGTTAATATGGGTGATGAAGAGCATCCCAAACTCATAAACATCAGCAATACCTTCGAAGAAAAGGAAGAGTTGATTGCCCTAATCGTGAGTATATCGATGTATTCTGAGTTACGAGGACATGCCAGACTTAATTAATGTGGCAACACATCAACATCAAGGCGGATGTCAAACCCGCCAAGCAACAGAAAGACGGTTTCGGCCCACAAATATTGGAGGCAATTGTTGACGGTGAAGAAGGCGATGAAGCCGGGCTTGGTTATAGTGGAGGTTTTGTTTTAAATGACATTGTACCCTTGTAATCAATCTTGGCGATGAAGAATCGTCGGATGAACATTGTAATTGGCAAATTGCCGATGAATCAATAAATGGCGATTTAGAGTATCCTTTATCTTTGAATGATGTGATACGAGTTATACAATGATCGAGTTGCACAACTTCGATCATCTTACTTCACACAAGCGTTCGGGACTCCTTTGGGACAACACTTGTCATCCCACGAAGATCAAGTAGTGAAAGAGACTTGGTTTCACGGAAAAGGAGATCACGGTTCAGCCGAATCATTTCTTTGAAGAAGGTGAAGATGACAATGGGCCTATCCTCCACACAGGATATAGTCGAAACAGGGTATCATGAAAAGATGGGGTATGACTTGACGAGGGAAGGTCTATGTTTGGGGCGAGGCCCTCGAACCCCTCTAAGCGGCATATGTCCCAAGAGGAAGCGGATAATTACTATGCATTTAGAAGGGGATTGGGATACGAATCCTCCTCGGAAGATGAATGCTGTGGGTGATTGATAATAATCCACGGTGAGAGCGGACATTAGTCGACTCTTGACTTGGGATTGACACCGGCCTGGGAGAAGCTTTCAAGGCTTTGATGTCGAATATGGCCACGATCGATCCTGCTACTATTGAGGGTGATGAAGATATGCCAACATGGGAAGACCCATGGATCCATCAACTCGAAGCGGTTTGGGGATAGGTTGAACAAAGAACCCCCACTAAGGATGAGGTAGTCGAGTTAATATGGGTGATGAAGAGCATCCCAAACTCATAAACATCGGCAATACTCTCCCTTGGAAGAAAGGAAGAGTTGATTGCCCTAATCGGGAGTATATCGATGTATTAGCACGGAGTTACGAGGACATGCGGGACTTCGACCTAATGTGGCAACACATCGCCTCAACATCAAAGCGGATGTCAAACTGTCAAGCAACGGCAAAGGCGGTTTAGATCCACAAATATTGGAGGCAATTGTTGGCGAGTGAAGAAACTCATAGAATCGGGATTCGTCGGAAATTCAACATCCGGATTGGGTGGCGAATATAGTCGGTCATGAAGAAGAATGGTTCGATTAGGATGCGTATGGAGCTCTGAGAGACCTGCTGCTTGCCCAAAGGATGATTTCCCTCTTCCAATCAGCGATGTCATAGTTGACAACCGTGTGGATTTGAAAGAATGTCCTTTATGGATGGCTTTTGGTATAATCAAATCAAGATGTACCCGATGGCCTAAACACGGCGTTGAGCGCATTGGCATATATTGCTACGGTCATCCGTTCGGCCTCAAAATCTTGGCGCAACATACGAGAGCAATGGCGGAGATTTTCGGGATCATCTTGGAAAAGCGGTCGAATGCTCGTCGGCGATTTGGTGCGTGAAAGCCGTGACAAGGAGATCACATCAAAATCTTAGAGCGGTATTGAACTCATGCGAACTCATCGGCTAAAGATGAATCCTCGCCAAGTCCTTCCTTTGATGTCCAAGGGTTCCTTGGCTTCGCTGCCACCAACAAAGGAATCCACGCCGATCCCGACAAAGTGAAGGCGATTCAAGAATTGCAACTCCTCCGAAATTGAGAGAACTCGGGTTACAAGGACGACATGACATCCGACGGTTCATATCGAACCTATCCGAAGTGCCACCGCTCTCCAAGTTGAACAAGAAGGGCGGTCATATATTTCGACGCCGTAAGGCATTCAAGAGATCAAGTCAGATCTCGCTAAACCTCCTCGTTTGTTGCACCGCTGTCGGAAAACCATTTTTGATCTACGCCAAGGCAACGGACACTCGTTGCGCTACTCAAGAAGACGACGACGGCGTCAACGCAATGTGCGCATTACCCGATCAACATTAGTCGCGGCCGAAGTCTCGATATCCAATGGTCGGAAGCGCGGCTTGCATTAGTGTTCGCGATTCGTAAAATGCGCACTATTTAGCCTGACGACGATTTATGTTATCTCTAATGTAACCGTCCGAATATTTATGACCCACCGCCTCAATGAGTTGGCGCTCGGGCGAATGGCCTTACTCTTGTCCCAATATGACTTGCACTTCAAACAACGTAAGTCACCAAAGGACAAGCGATTTAGATCTCTGGCGCCACCGACAACGGATGCAGCTTGAGCTATATGATGATCTTCCCGATGAAGTTCAAGAAGTCAACACTACATCGCACCAACAAATATGGCGATTGTATTTTGACGGAGCTCTCGAAGCTACCAATGTAAGTGCCCCTGATGTTCTAAGATTTCCACGAGTCGGGTTGTCTTAGTTTCCTGAAATCATGTCATGCCCTCGCATGCATTCACTCATCGAACCTTGCTCTAATAATGTAGCCAATACAATGCGCTACTTATTGGACTTAGTTTCGCCAAGGAGCCGGGGTCAATATCTCCGCTGGCTTACACCGCAATTGATAGTTAAGGTGTTCGTGACTACGAAGTCGAACCCCGATCTAGTCCCCTATCATCGTAGCCGAAATGGCGACTCGCTCAAGAATTCTTCATCGAATATATCCCTCAACGCCATGCAGACGACCGGCGGCGCTAGTCGTGTCGCTAGCACAACCCTCCAAGACCGAAAGCAATTAGTTACCAAAGACTCATCGCCTTTTGTACCAAGGTATGATGAGGCACAAGGAGATAAGGGGTAGCTACCAAAGAAGTACATGCACTCCAAACCAAGTTGGAGCCCCGAGATTGGCGCTTTCCTATCATCGACTATGTCTTACATGGCATTCTCCGAAGACGGAGGGAGAGAGTCAATCCCGCCAAGAGCTCCAAGATTCTTTTATGACACTGAAACCCGTGATGTTATATCGCCGAGGGTACGATGGTCTTTACCCGATGCCTTCAACAAGGAGGCGTAAGAGGTCCTTCGAAGCACACGCAGTGAATGTGGTGCGCACTACCAGTCCCAAGCTCTACGATCGATCGAGAATGGGCTACTTCGCCAACAATGATTAATGACGTCGAAGCACGCCGAAATGCCACGCTGCGGTCAAATTCACGCCAATTATATGCATCGCCTCCGAAAGCAGCTTGCATCCTTCGCCACATCCTCGCCATTCGAGACATGGGGAATGGACATTGTAGGTCCCATTTTTCCTCCTCACCAAAGGCGATCGGTTTATTCTAGCAATTACCGACTACTTTCCAAGTGGGCAAGCAACCTTAAAGGAAGTAAAGGCGCAGTACCGTCAATTTATCAAACACCATGTTATCTATCGACATGGTGTCCCAAGACGGATCGCATGACAACGGTCCTCAGCTCATCGCCAATTCCTTCATCGTTTTATGAGAAATTAAGATACAAGACGCCTCGCCACGTTCTATAATCCACCGCGAAATGGATTAGCCGAGGCATTCAACAAGACGATTATCGTACCGCCGGCTTGTGAAAAGTAACAAGCGAAGACCGATGATAAACTCGAGAAGCACTCGGGCGATCGCGACAACAGACGCACGCCAATGGGAGCAACCCCGCACTCGGGTCACGTGTGAAGCGCTTCTCCCATTGGAAATTCAGATCCGCCACTTCAGACGCCTCTTTTCAACAGATGACGACCAAGAACAACATCGAAAACGCCTCAAGAGCTTGAGATGTTAGATGAGAAGCTCGAGGCTCAACAATGCATTGAGTTCTACCAAGCTAGATGTCGGCGGCTTTCAACAAGAAAGTTCGACAGAGAACCTTTAGAGAAGGAGATTTGGTCCGCCGCCGACTAATCGATAATCCTCACTTCCAAAAAGAAAGGTAAATTCAACCTAAATGGGAGGGCCCGCTTGTAATAGAAACGGTTTACTCCAATGGTGCATATCGCCTAATTACCCAAAATGGCGACCGCAATTAATGCCGATAAATGGGAAGTTCTCAAGAAATACTACCCATAGTATCTTCGGATAACCCGCTTCGACGGAAGTTCCTCGTGGGATGTTTCACCCACTTTTCGAGGATAACCCTAGATTTATCCTCCATTCTTTCCCACCGATCAAATTCCTTGACGGTGGGTCTACAAATTTTCCGGTACATTACCAAAATCCCTCTTGATTCCTTCTATGAACAAGAGGCTCACTCAAAATTCCTTTCACTGGAGAGAATATAAAATCCTTCCTCTCCAAGCGAAATCCTTTCGTGTCAAACGGAAGGGTTTCATCTTTTATCTTAGGTAGCGCCGACTGAAGGTATGCCGGGATTTTCGCATCAGTTGTCCACCAAGGTCACCCGAAGTCTCTTTCGGTTCCGGAGTGGAGATCCCACTCTTAGTTCCATCTTCATCTTAGGTAGCCGACCAAGGTATGCCGGATTTTCGACCAGTTGTCCTCCTGAAGGTCACCCGAAGTCTTTCGCTCTCTGAGTGGAGATCCCACTCTTAGTTCCATCTTCATCTTAGGTAGCCGACCGAAGGTGCGCGCGGGATTTTCGTGACCGTTGTCCACCAAGGTCACCTCGAGTCTTTTCGGTTCTGAGTGGAGATCCCACTCTTAGTTCCATCTTCATCTTAGGTAGCCGACCGAAGGTATGCGCCGGATTTTCGCACTGTGTTGTCCGACCAAGGTCACCGAGCCTCTTTCGTTCTCGGAGTGGAGATCCCACTTAGTTCCATCTTCTTCTTAGGTAGCCGACCGAAGGTAAGGCGCCGAGATTTTCGTGACTGTGTTGTCCGACCGGTCGCCCGAAGTCTTTTCGGTTCTCGAGTGGAGATCCCACTCTTAGTTCCATCTTCATCTTAGGTAGCGCCGATCAAGGTATGCGCCGGATTTTCGCATCGTGTTGTCCGGAATCAAGGTCGTCGAAGTCTTTTCGGTTCTCGGAGTGGAGATCCCACTCTTAGTTCCATCTTCATCCTAGGTAGCCGACCGAAGGTATGCCGGATTTTCAAGCCGTTGTCCGAATCAAGGTCACCCGAGTCTCTTCGGTTCTGAGTGGAGATCCCACTCTTAGTTCCACCCCTTTTCCAAGTGGCACCGATCAAGGTAAGCACCGAACTTTCATCTTAGGTAGCCAATCGGTTGTCGCCAGATTTTCGCATCGTGTTGTCCGACCAAGGTCACCCGAGTCTTTTCGATTCCTACGGTAAGGAATCTGGCTAGTTAGCCATCCCTGAAATAGAACACATTCTTCCTTTCCCACCTCAATCAATCCTAACTGCTCGGTCATTCTCCGGCCAAAAGAGGACACCAAGGTTCATCTTGGGGAATTTTATCCCAAGCCTAAGAAGGATAAAGCCAACGCCACACGCTGTTTGCTTAGTCTTTCTCCGGAGAAGAAGACACCGAGTTCGACTCGGGCATTTTATCCCGGCCTAAGAAGGGATAAAGCCAACGCCCACACTGCCGGGTTAGTCTTCCCACAAAAGACGGCTTCATTATTCAACATCGTAGCATCAAGTCTAAGAGAGTTTCATTCTTTTAGCACAACGCGTGTGTAGAACGGATTTAGATAATCTACATGCTAGCCCAACTCAAACGCAGTAGTTGGTAAAGGCTCATCAAACCCGCTTGAAGGTCTTGGCTAATAACCCTAAAGCCAACGCCTCACACGCTGTCGGTTTAGTCTTTTTCCGATTGAAGAAGACACCGTGATTTCGGGTATTCCGTCCTCAAGCCTAAGAAGGGACGAAGTCCACGGCAACACGCAGCGTCGTGGTCTCTTGCCCGTAAAGAGTACAAAGCCTATGTATTCAATATCATAGCAACAAGTCTAGAAGAGTTTCATTCTTTTAGCACAACGCCACGGCGGAACAGATCCCGATAATCCGCGACGCTAGCCCAACTCAAACGGTGGTTGGTAAAGGCTAATCAAACCCGCTGATGGTCGAGGGTTTGCCAAAATCCTATAAGTATTATGGTTAATTATTTCGGACGGCAAAAGAATCATAATAAACAATGAAAGGGATGGATCTTATTCATTTGAAGCAAATATAGAAGGGGCTACAATCGCTTAAGCTGCCAAGTCTATGACAAAGGATTTGTTGTTCGAAATGAGACACTTTCCATTGTAAGCCCGGTGGAGTTCTTCCGCAACTCGCTCAAGGACTCCTCATCGGTGTTCGTCTTCGGTTGCCTCCTCGAAGCTCGCCGCTTTCGGCTGCATCAAGCTCCTTAGACGCAGCGTGAGGGCTTCTTCCTTGTTGGCCTTGGCCTCCAAATTGCCCATCCTATCTTCCTCGATGGAGCCCGAAAGCGATTATCCTTCTCGCGACTCGCCACAATATCACCGATGTGGCTTAAGGAAGAATATATCTCAAGAACAACAGCCCGAGCTGATCGGCGTCTTTTCGCAAGATCCGAGCCCAAGAAAACACGAGCATCGGCCATGCCTCTAAACGCCGAAGTCGGTATGAGCGCTATGTATGAGGAAGCCCCAGCCGCAAGCAGCCTCTTGCAGCCTCGAGCTGTTCTCCGATGGGGCATCAACAATGGCTCGAGCCACTTGGTAACCCATATCCCAGACAAAGCCATCCGGATCAAGCAAAGGGTTCAACCGATGAAGAGAAAGCCCGCCATGAAGGACCTTTTCGATCACAAGGTTCACCAAAGAAAAGAATGAGCGTATTTCCAAACGGATAATAAGATGGGATGGATCTTCATCCAAAGATCAACGCCTTGATCATGGAGTCGAGATGTAGGCTCGCATGTAAGAAAAGAGGACTTTAGAATTTTCAAGAAAAAATGGGCTTAAAGCTTATTTGGCTAAAAGACCTTACCCGCTTTCCTTCTGTAGCTTCGTGAGGCTAGCGAAGTCTACCGTAGGCGATCTATCACCGATGTCATTAACCAAAAGTGAGCCCTCGCAGTGCTCATCTATCTCAACGGTCCGTGGTAGCCGATTTCGAAAGCGACGGAAAGAGGGGTACCGCCGCCTACAAATGGAATGTTCTCTTTTAATTATAGTAGTATTGGCCAAACGGCTGGTCCTATAATTAATCAAGAGAAAGTTCATACCTTCTTCTGGATAGTAGCTTCTGGAAATCCTCACCAAGGGTATCTCCATCTTGTGACCAAGCGCCAGAGCAAGTCATCCATGGAAGTGTTGCCATATAAACCGATCCCATAAATCTTCCATGGAGAATTCTCAAAAGAAGGCATTAGGAAAGTGAATGCAATTAAGACGAACAATAGGTAGAGTTACTTACCTCCCACGGTGTGATTAGTCGCCTAGTCTCGGTTTGTGCATTTGTCTCCTCGCAATCTCTAAAAGAACAAAAGCAAAGAGGTAGCAGTGGGGTACAATCCCGAAGTCATTCCATTCTCGATTTGCCACCCTGAAGAGGAATTATCGATGTTAGATGTACTGGTCCACCGGATCAGGTCCTACATCGGCCTCTTCCGCCATAGCTCCATACATTTGTTGAGTAAACTCGGGCTCAAAGATGAGCGAACTGCCTTAATTGTGGTGATCAAAATCAAAGCCAGGATCATAATCCCTAGAACCCCCTGCATGCGAACGGAGAAATGTCAGCCTTCAAAAGTCAAAATTTCAAATTTTGTCACGGTGAATTATTACTCACACCGAATAAACACATCGGTCAAGTCTATATCAAAGGACCGAGGATTCACGTGATTCTTGTGGGCTAGCCTCTTTCGTTTAACCCCTTGAGAGGGTCGAAATTCTTCCTCTTCAATAGATTTTCCTGAAAATTCAATTGGATGAGAACTCTAATGGAAAGGATGAGAAAACGAAGGGAAAAGGAGAAAGTACCGAGATCCTTCTCATGAGCCGCAGCCTCCGCTGGTCCTCTCCTAAAGTAGCGCCACGAGTTGTGGAACTCCTCCTCACCCGGCCGATAAGATTGGCGCTCCTCCTCGAGCTTGACCCCAGACTGCAGTGTCCAATGCGGCCGCAACGATGCTTCGGCCACCGTCTCGAGATGGCCCTCATTGGGACTCGACTCGTTAGCTACTAATAGCCAACTACAATAGAGGAATGTCGACTAAATGACGGCCGAGCTCGGAGACTGAACCTAGCACCTACACCCCATGACGCCCACAACCATGCTCAAGGCCATCCACAAGTCCACCTCGAAGTCCGGAGTCGTTTGCTCGGGTTCCCAACATAAAGTTGGTCGAACCAACCGGGCGAAAGCAAAACGCAGGGAAAATAAGGCTCAATGAAGCATTCCTCATTTACTCGAAGGTGAGATACCTGCCCGATATTCACTAGCCAATTGAAATAGCCAATGTTAAGTGAAGTCTGGCTGTCTTCGACTCCTCGTCGACCAAGGACTCACCATATTGACCGAGAATCGAGGAAAACATCTCGAAAAGATCCACCCTTTGTGAATCGTGACTGCTTTTGATCTCGCAAAACCACCCTTCCATCTCGCAATCCTCTACCAACCGTAAGAAAGGAGTAGAGACAATGTGGAACCCTGCCGACATCATGTCGGGACGATGAAGGACCAACCAGGTCATCAAATAGGTATATGGGAGCTCTACTCGGACGGAAGGGATGCGTGATGATGGCTCGTCCTTTCTCTGGGTAAACGCTCGAACTATATGCCGCAATCCACGGTGAATACTGGCCACCATCACCGGAAGGAGAGAGAGTTCCTTCTTGTGGGCGAGTTGAACTGCAGGATAAAGGACCTCCAAAGGTAAAGCATCATCAGATTGATATGGAACCACACACTTCTTGAGCCAGATTGCAAGATAGCCTGCTAGAAGAGTTGTCGGCTGGATAGGCTTCACCGCATGCCACAGAAAGGTCGCAAACTTGGTCCCTGAAGGAAAGCCTTCTTTGGCGTAGCTGAGTGTATACGAGTTAGCCTCAGACTTCTTGATCAGTTCATTAACCTTCGAAGGGGTGAGCGGTGATAGTTCACATATTTCCTCGCCAGATTTGTCCTCCAAATGCTGGAACAAGTAATTGGCGAACTGCTTCAGACTCACCTGCGATTTCCTCTTAGCGCAAGGTTCAGATTGGGCCAGAGCTATATGGTAATGACAAGTGAGATCCCATAAAGTCTTATAACGATCGGGCGTGCGTTCCTTCAGCCGGCTCAGTTCCTGATTGGAGGGAAAGTACTCCTGATATAGCATCTTCCCCATGGGTAGACCTGAAATACGGTACATCTCATGCAAAGCCAACCCCAACTCGCCATGTTTGGTGAAAAACGTATTCGAGTCTGGATTATAAAGCTCGAATAAGGTAAAGAAATGGTTGGCACTGATTGGAAGGCCATACATAGTGGCACGAATCGCTGAATACAGACCGCAAGCACGAAGTTCTCCATCCCATCGGCTGAGGACGTAAGCGGTCAGGCGACCCCACCAGTGCTTACTTGACGAGTGTACCCAGCCGAAGAATCTATGACTGGACGACGGCATCTCTCGCCCCAATTTAGCAAGGCGATTCTTCAAAGTCGAGGCAGGAACAAAAAGCTCATCACGGGGCGGTGTGTCCAGCCCTACAACCCCAGGGTGAAGGCCGATGACGCGATTCCTGTTGGAACCCGGAACCGGCCTGCCGGGTAATAAACCCACAATGAATATGATCATGCTCGTCGACGCCATGACATACGCGCGGTCACAAAGATGGTGTCTAAGGTCGGTCAATGAGAGCCGACGAGGTATCCGGGAATATACAAGGCCTCCGTCGCCTTTGTTCAACCACCTCTCACTCGATAAGAGTCAGATCCGATCCTTAACCAGTCGAATAGATAACTGCTTTCGCAAAGGTTCGAGAGTCGGCGCCCCACGAAGCCGCGATCGGTGACCAATCATCGGAGAACGCTGGAACTCCCCTCAAATACCGATCGCTCGCCGATGTCCCAAAGCAAATCGAAGCGAGATAGAAATCGCGGATCATCACACATGGAATAATAGTCACTATGACGCCCATCGACCGCGTAGGGTCGGAAAAGCTCCCGAGGAATAATCAACCGAAATCGAAAATACTCGCTAGTAAATGGCGCTGAATTCATCTTACATAGATTGAGTCACGACCTTATAACGGTATGACGATTTCATCCGTGATAAATACCCGAACGATGAATATAGTCGTAAACAAAGCGACAATATATATCCCGTTCTACGGGCAAGAGTACGGTATGAAATCGCCCCGCTAAAAACATCGAGACGGTGATCTTTGAAGCCTCAATCCTCACGAAGGAGAATCACGGCTCTTCCCAATTGCCTCACAAAGGAGAACGGCTGGGTCATAACGAACGCACAATAACTGGGGCCGTCCCCACAAAGGAGGATTTCGGCTCTTCCCAATCACAAAGGAGAACGCTGGGATACAACGCATATATGTACGAATATGATGACGCCGGGCGCACCACCGAAGAAGAGCGTGCATTCACGCCGCCGGGAAGTTGATCGACTCGAGACGCTGGATATTCCCGGACGACATCGGAAAGCCGCAAAGAAGACAAATAAAGTCATAAATGCATGAAAGTCGACAAAAGGCATCAAGAAAGACCAAGAGCTCGCGACCGTGCAACGTAACGCCACACGGACGACCAAACACGCCGGCACGCCAGGCGCCGCTAGGCGCCATGTTTAATACAGCAGCGCCATTGGCGCTGGCTTAAAGCCGCGAAATTGAGGCTTGTGTCATTGGGCTTGAGGCATAAATATTGATATGCTTAAAGCCAGGGCTTCTGGCCATGCTTAAATAAGGCCAGGGCTTTGCGCCGCGACCTGGCGCGCTGCTTTTCATTGCCATTGCCACATCCGCTCGTCTACCGGGCTGGCTGGCCGACGCCACATTACCTTCTCCTTGTGGTTGTCATCACCTACATACAAGAAAGAGAGAAGAAAAGAAGAAAAACTTACAAAACCCTCAGACACATACCTCGTTGATCGGAGGAGACGACGACGGCACGAGAAGAAAACAAGACAAAGCACGCAGGAGGCCGCCTAGGTCGAGAAAAGGAGGGTTGGTGGGTATTTATAACAATCTCACACGCACTCCAATCCTCTTGAATAAGGAGTCCTATTTGGCAAGAAGGGAATTCTAATTGAGCCCAATCAATTCTAATTAGGACTCTAATCAGCCCCTAATTAGGAGTCCTAATTGGAACCTTATCCGGTGTCAAATTAGTGCCAAATCAGTTCGTTGATTGACTCCTACTCCCTCCGCCAAGTTTGGAAAGATTCTCAAGATTTGTTCTAATAACATCTCACATCACCACCCATTCATCAACTGCCTAATCCTACTCCAACTAGGGACACGTATAAACCGCTTTCCCATTTATCGAGAGTTCTCAAGAATATTTTCACAAAAATATTCTAGGGATAACTCGATCGTAGATTGCATCGACGCCGATCAACGTCGCCTAATCCTACTCCAACTAGGATTACGAGTATAAACCGCTTCCCAATTTATCGAGAGTCCCTAAGAATATTTTCACAAAAATATTCTTAGGATAACTCGATCGCGCGGATTGCATCGACATCAACGCCGCCTAATCCTACCCAACTAGGGACAGTATAAACCGCTTCCCAATTTATCGAAAGCCTCGAAGAATATTTTCACAAAAATATTCTTGGATAACTCGATCGCGGATTGCATCGACGCATCAACGCGTCGCCAATCCTACTCCAACTAGGATTACGGTATAAACCGTTTCCAATTTATCGAAGTTCCCAAGAATATTTTCACAAAAATATTCCTAGGGATAACTCGATCGTATGGATTGCATCGACGCCGATCAACGCCGCCTAATCCTACCCAACTAGGATTACGAGTATAAACCGCTTCCTAATTTATCGAAGTTCCCTAAGAATATTTTCACAAAAATATTCTTAGGGATAACTCGATCGTATGGATTGCATCGACGCCATCAACGCCGCCTAATCCTACTCCAACTAGGATTACAGTATAAACCGTTTCCTAATTTATCGAGAAGTTCTAAGAACATTTTCACAAAAATATTCTTAGGGATAACTCGATCATAATTGCATCGACGCATCAACGCTACCCAATCCTACTCCAACTAGGATTACGGTATAAACTATTTCCAAAATTTCAACGAGGAGTTCCCGGAGAATAAATCCATATTCTTAAGGATAACCGGTAACCCTTAATGTCCTCCCACCATAATCTCCAAGAGAGGGATAATCGATGAAGAGTGAAAGTCATGTTGACACGGATAATCATATCCTCACTGTGTTAAACCAACAACACACGTGATGATGAAGGAATTAACCGAGTAAGGGTTATGAAATTCCATGTACCATTAATAAACCAATGTGTCAACAAAGGAGTTCACGACATATGGAGAAGTCCAAAGTCCGATGGTTAGTCAAACAACACCAACCGAACGAAGTTACAAACAAAACTCACCCACCGCCTTCAATCAAGATAACAAGCGGTCGACAATAAATGCGCACCGGATCTTATCAGAATCCTACAAAGAACTGGATGATCTGAAAGAATCGAAGACTTGAAGCTATCTTTTGGGACCCTCAGCCGACTGAAGGCCGGGAACCATCATGTCCAAAGCATCCCAGACTCATTAAGAATTGAGACTGAGACGCTTTGGAGGGGGTATCTGTAGGCGTTGAAAAATACTTACAAGATCTCCGAAACCAACTCGTGACGGGGAGTCGGCGAATGACAACCCATCGAATGATGCAGACGTCGGATCGTTAAGACGCGAACTCGACGGCGAACCCACAACGCCACAAGCACGCTTAAACCGACTTGAATGGACGATCGATTGACCGCTGAACCGAACGAACCAAGAATTAGTCCCTAATCAAATACGACGGAATCTAAGTCCCGGAAAGCCAAGAGTCGAAAACGATTAAACGGCGGAAAAGAAGCCGGCAGGCTGCCGCCAACTTGGTCGAAGACTTCTACCAGCAGCGGCGGTTTCGCCATTAATGGCCGAGCCACCCTACCAAGTGGTTTAGGTGGCTCGGCCACCATGGTCGAGCCACCCTGCCAACTTGTCGAGGTGCCTCGCCAAGTGGTGAGGTAGCTCGCCACCATGGTGAGCCACCTCGGCCAACTCAGTGGCTCGCCAAGTGGTCGAGCCACGCCACCCCCTATGCTATAAATAGGGGGTTCTCCCACTTCAAGGGGACGGGATTTTGGCGGGCCTGATTGGATTTTGGGATCTTTCAAAGGCTCGGACTGAAGAGTTCTTATGAGATCTACAGTAATCGGCGCACGGTTCCAGCAACCAAGCACAAGTCCACCAACGCCGATCTTCAATCAAAGGTAACCACGGTCGAATCTACAGATACCCTCTAGATTAAGCTTCGCCTTAATCTCGTGGATAGCCTGTGATTTCTCCTAGTAGATCTCACTCCAGCCGATCCTCTCCTTCGTGAGTGTGATCCCTCAGCGCTGCTTCTTCGCGGAACGAGCCCCTTACATCAGTAGTTCCAACCCGGTCCCTACTCGGATCGGGATTAGCGGTGGTCCACCGGACACAATAAGTCCCCTAAGACAGTAAAGAACCCACGCAAGCGAGTGATCCATATAAGAGATCCTCGCTTTGTTCAAGGATAAAAGTTGTAATCTTTTTGATTTTCATTGTAAGCCTTAAAAAAAAGGCTTATATCTTTGAATTTGTTTCGTGCAAGTTTGTAAGCAAGTTCAAATCAATGACAATCATCCCAACTTTTACCAATGTTCTTTAACCCGAAGCCTTTAGGATGATTCATGTATATCACTTTCTTCAACTCTCCATTAAGAAACACTGTCTTGATATCCATTTGAAAGAGTTCCAAATCTAGATTAGCTGTAATAGCTAACATAATTCTTATGGATGCAAATTTTGCTACTGGAGAATAAATCTCTTGAAAATCTATACCCTCTTTTTGGGTAAAACCCTTAGCAACTAACCGGCCTTGAATTTATCAATAGACCATCAACACGATATTTTTTCAACATCCATTTGCATCCTATGGACTTTCTCTTTTCTAGCAAGTTACATAATTCCCTTACTTGATTTTTCTCAATGGAGTCAATCTCTTCTTGCATAGCTTCAAGCCATGAATGTGACTCGTGTGAATTCATTGCATCATTATAACTCAAAGGATCAATCTAATCATTAATATTATGATCCACCAAAAAACATGATGTTTCACATGAATATAAATAATAATCATCCATCCAGGCAGGTTGAGTTCTAAGTCTTTTGTTGCCAGTTAGATTTTCAGGTTGTACATCATTGTTTGCATTATTTTTTATTAGTATTTGCTGATCTACGGGTCCATTTTCCATGATTAGATGATCAAAGTCATCTTTATCATTGTCGAAAACATCATCTAATGCAAATAGAGGATGAGCTTTTTCTTGCACTTGTTTCTCTTCCTCTAGATTTTCTATAAAAGTAGCGTCTCTACTTTCAATGACCCCTTTCACCTTATGGAAGAATCTATATCTTTTGGATTTTTCTGAATATCCTATGAATGTGCATTTTATAGTTTGGAAATCTAACTTGTCTCTAAGCTGCCTTGGAATGAGGACATGAGCTGTGCAACCCTATTTTCTTAGATGACTTAAGGAGGGTTTATATCCATACCAAAGTTAAAATGGTATCAAAGAAGCTGATATTGTGGGAATTGTATTTAAAATATAATTTGCAGTTAAAACTGCTTTTCCTAAAATTTTTTAGAGAGTCCATAATGAGATAACATACAGCTTACTGCATTTATCAATATTCTATTTTTCTTTCAGCCACACCATTTTGTTGTTGTGTGTAACACATTGTAGTGTGCCTTTTAATTCCATATTGAATGCAATAGTTGTCAAATTCCTTTGAATTAAATTCACCACCTCTATTAATTTTAATGTTTTTATGAACAACCCAAAAGCTCTTTCCACTTCTATTTTATATCATTTAAAACATTCAAAAGCCTTAATTTTAGTCAAGAGATAAACAAAAGTGAATTTTCAAGAAACATCAATAAGTAACGAAATATTCCTTATTACCTTGGGTTTTTATACTCAATGGCCCACAAATGTCTGAATGAATTAATTATAACAACTCTTTTGCACTTTGATCATTTATAAATGGCTTTCTAGTCATTTTTCTAGATAAACAATATTCACAGGTGATGTCCTCACACCTGTCAAAGTTGGTAACATGTTCATTCTAATAATTTGATCCGCTTTAAAATTACCAGGATGAACCAATCTCATACGCCAAAGTTCAAAATCAAATAGTGAACACAATGAATAATTCAAAACATCATTCTTAGTAATCAAATTAGATTTCACAACAGGAAGACAAAATAAATCATGTTCAGGCAAAAATTTACACATTACAAAAATGTTTTTATCCTTTCTAATTGAGACTCTATTATTATAAAATCTACTCTCCAGGCCATCCTCAGCATTGTAGGAACTGAAGCTTATGACAGGTGTATAAAACACATCTTTGAGAACCATGACACTGTCTCCTAGGTTCAATTTGTAGAAACCAATACCTTCTACATCTAGATAGGTATTGTTCCCCATGTAAATACATGGTTCTCCTTTCTTCAACTCTTTAATGTAAACCAGTCCCTCCTTGGTCTTCTCAATGTGTCGAGTGACACCCAAGTCGATCCACCAACCATCAATGTTAGTTGTCTGTAGCATTGCACTAAACTACACAAATAGATTCCCTCTTGCTAGTTCCTATCTTTTCTGGGTAATTTTTATCATCCTTATTTTTCTTGTATGGGCAGTTCGCCTTCAAGTGAATAAACTTCTCACAAGTGGATCTAAGGGGCTTCCTCTTGGGGTAAGCTTAAGATCGATGGAGCTTTTAAAGCCTGGATTTTGGGTCCCATATGGTAATTTTTTTGCATCCCTTGTGAAATCTTATGTTGCATAATATTTGATTCTTCAACTTGCACGAAGTTCACATCCTTGCCCTTCTTGTTGGCTAGTATGTCTTGTTCCATTTCTAACTAAACCTAGTGCGAGACCCTTTTAATGGTCCCATTCATACACAAAGTTGTGGGAACCATATCCAATGAAGGTGGTGATCATTATATTTTATTACACTTTTATATCCTCATTATCTATTTTATTTAAAAAATATATCACTAATAATGTACTTTTCTCTTAATTTATAGAAAATAAAGAATTATTGAATAAGAGCCCAAAAGAACTAAATTCTCTCAATTTTCTACGACTTATTGAAGCCAAATATCAAGAGAGGCCCACAAAAGCCCAAGAATTAAGAAAAAATCGAGTCAACAAGTCAACTAAGGAAATAATTTTGTTAGGAACCACGTTCATTCAACCGATTGCTAATCCACACCAACCGACATTAATCCACACCAACCGACACAACCATTGGTTCGTAACAAAAATAGTATATGGCTAAGATTAATTTCTTGAAGCTGAAGCCAAATCCAATGGCTCTTGTTGATTGGCAGAGGCTATAAATAGGGTAGAGGGTGAGGGGTTTGAGTATGAAAATTTTTATAAAAATTCTATTTGGAGTGGAGAGTTGTTAATTGAGAAGACCTTTAAAATTAAAACTTTTATTTGCAATAAATAAAATTTTTCCTTTTAAAATTTTTCTTCTTCTTTGTTGATGAAGATAAAGATTTGCTTTCAAAGGGCTAAACCCTTACAATGTAAATTTTATTTTTCTCTTTTATTTTCTTATTTTAGAAATTCATGTTTTAGGATTTTATTTTTTTATTTTTATGTTGGTAGATTAGATTTATTTCATGCATTGTAGCTAGATTTACTCATACTTTTTATTATTTTATTGTTTATTTATCATTCTTTGTAGAATTTATTTTCTTCAAATTTTCTTTTATAGTGTAGATTTGCTTTTATACTCTTTTATTTTTGTTAGTTAGATTTCCTTTATGATCAAAGTTCTTTATTTCCTTGTTCTTGTTCTTATTTTTATAGTTAGTTTTTATTTTTCTTACAATTTAAATCTCTTTCTTTTATGCCGCCTAGTCTAGATTTTATTTCTTTATTTTTATTTTATAAAATGAGTAACTAAATCTTGTAGGAATTCTAGAATTGCATAAAACTAGTTTGATTTCTTTTATGATTTGTGGATTGCTCTCTTATGCTTAAAATGATCATGTTTAGGATAATCAATTAGAGAACTAATTGGTAGAAGAATAGTTTGATAATCTATATTATTTTGATAGGTTATGCTTATAAATTTTAGAATTATGATCTAGTTGTTATTCTTTTCATGAACAAAAATTTTCTTGGATGATAATTTGATAGATTATGCTTTTTTAATAGTTTGATAATCTATGCTTAGTAGATCTAAAGTAAAATATGATAAAAAAGAGTAGTTCATAAATCCTAAATAGAATAAACTAGTGGATTCAATTCTAGATTTGTCTTCTCCATGATTTCCTCCATCTTTTACTTATTTTAATTTTTCTCTTTTAATTCTTTTCACTCTTCTTGATTTTGTTCTTCTCTATTTTTCTTTATTTCACTTCCTTATTAATCCTTGTTTTCTTTTATTTGTCCACCCTCTTTCTCCCCTCTTGTTATACTTTTCTTTTATTTATAAATAATCACACACTATATCTCTACACTTTCACTCCTCTTTGTCCTCACACATTTCTAGGGTCCAATTTAGAAATTTTCCTACACACGTTCCTCGTGGGATCGATATTATAACTATCCTATAGCTTGATAGTTGTTCTCTTGCAACTTAGTGCATGTTTATTATACCCCTATCAAGATTTTGGCTCTGTTGCCGGGGAAGGTGCTTGCAAAGGTGAGTCTTCTTCTGAGTATTTTTAATTTCACCCAACTACTAAGAAGATACTAAATGCAAACAAGAGCTCTCTTTCTCGCATTTGTTTGATTGTTAACTCTAATTAAAAAATAAAAAGATTTTCTTTTTGCATCCTTTTGTTGTTGCTTTTGATTCTTAGGGTTGCATTGCATATAGTTAGTAGGAATTCATCAAAGTGATTTGAGCATTTTGATTTGAACACTCACTTGAAAATACTCTTAAGTGCAATACCCCCTAATCAAGATAAGGTGAGGAATCTCATCACCCTTTTCTTATCCCACAAATCACTAATTCCTCACTACACAAACCCAAGCCCTCTAAAATTTATTAGACATTGGCCCCTAAGGACGCGAAGTTCATTAAGAAACAAGAAATTCTTAAGTAAATAAGTTTAAGTTTACTTGAATCCGTTGTGTCTAAGATATGGTTTAGGGGTTACGTAAAGCGCTCCGCAAGGAAAGAGATACTTAATTGGTCATTGACCTCCCTCTAGTACTATCCTTCCCTGGCTAACTGACCAAGTAAACTTTAATATTTTTATTCAAGGCGTTTTTGGTTAGGAGTTGGTCTAGTTGAGTTTAGGCTTAATCCTAAAATTAAGGGTGATTGTTTCAAAGTGGTTGCTCTTGATTTATTTAGTTAGGTTTTTGTTTCTAATCTTTTAGGTGTCACACTCCAAACTTTGAACTTATTGTATAAAACCTAATTTTAGAGTGTGAGACAAAAAAAAAAGCAATATGAACAATCAACAACTCTTTTTTTTATTTACTATTTTACATGCATATAGTACACAACATGCTTCTCCTTCTCTAGATGTTTACAAGTTGATCTATAGACATAATTCCCAAAAGGTTTCCTGCAACGGTTCTCTATTTTTGCTCCTTCTTGATCTGAAAAAGGTGGGTTAAAAAAAAGAATGAGCTACACTAGACCAGTGAGATTATCAACTATATTATATCTTGAAGTTCAATATAGTAACATACCTATAGCAACAATGTAATATTAAAATGAAACAATGAAAATAATCAATAATGTATATCCTACAATTTCCTCAGTAACCACTTTACCTGCCGACATCACTTTATGTCTCTATTCCCGATAAAATAATAACGATAACAATAGCAAATTGAGATAATCAAATCTCGTATAATCTAGATATATGCCTATCAATCAATATCAATGGATTTACCCTTTTTAACACTGACGGATCCTTTTCAGTGTTACCGATCAATAGGTGGGGCACTGAGGATATATGCAATATGTAAGTATGAACCAATGAGTTATCAAGTCAATTAAATACAAAAAAAATTATTTTAAATCCATAATTCATAATTCATTTGTGCTAGTGATGAAACTAACTGTATTGTTCATTTCGGCATATTAGAGTGGTTATAATCAAAATGAAAGTTTATAGAGTCAAAATTTGAACATAGGAAAGTCTATGATGAAATCCAGAATCCAGAACATGGTTTAGTAACCAAAAAAAAAAGTGTGAATGATAACAATATTTAATTTCGCTTAAAATATTCTTTCTTGATATTTGAGAGCTTTTAGGAATAGTATAACCAATTCATAGAATCCAAATCATGATATTTTAAAACCTATCACATTCAGAACGTGGCTATGATTATGTAATAACTTAATAAGTAAAAATAATAGTTTAGAAGGGTAACATGTGAGAATAAGTAAACTTAGTGGAAAATATTGCTTAACTTTTATTCATGGTGAGCTATGTCAAAACAATGAAAAGATATGAAACATTCACAAAATATAACTACAGTGTATCGGATGACCTCACCTTAGCTAGTTGGAGACTTTAGTGGGGAAATATTTTTTTACTGTGAAGGTTCACTGAGTTGTTCTTCTTATATAGAGCACTTTACCGCCTCGAATAGTTATTTTACTATTTATTTTTGATAAGGTCAAAGGACATTCTAATAACCTATGTGATGAGCAGTGTGCTTCCTTGGCCCTCTCATGTTTCTTCTCTTCCCTAGTGTTGACACGTTAGTTGTTCATTCCCACCATTTGACGACTCAAGACCTTACTCATCAATGTTTGTAAACAAGTAATAATATCCTACTATATTACTATATTATTTGAAAGTTAGATTATACAACTACATAGACAGAAATATATTTCAAAATTTTAGTTAAGGTAAGAATAAATCATAATAAGTAGATGTGGTGTTACATTCCCCCCTCTCCCCCCCTCTTCTAAAACTTTCGTCCTCAAAATTTTACCTGAATCATGAAATAGAAATGCGTACTTCTATCGCATTTCTTTTTCTCTCTCCCAAGTTGCTTCTTCTATTTCGTGATGTCTCCACAATACTTTCACAAGTGGAATATTTCTATTTCTTAATTCTTGAACTTGGGAGTCTATTATTTGTATCGGTCTTTCTTCATAGGACAAATCAGCTTCTAATTTCAAGGGTTTATAGTCGAGCACATGAGGATCAAGATGGTACTTTTTAAGTAGTGAAATGTGGAATACGTCATGTATTCCACCTAAGCTTAGTGGTAAAGCAAGTCGAGGCCACTCTTCCTATTCTTTCAATAATTTCAAAGGTTCGACGTACCTTGGAGTGAGTTTACGACCTTTTCCATATTTGACTATACCCTTTTGTGGTGAATTCTTTGGAATACTTTGTCACCCACTTGGAATTCCAAATCCCTCCTTCGCTTATCTGCATAACTCTTTTGCCTACTCTAAGTTGTTAACATTCTTTTGTAATTTTACGAACGTTATTGACTTCTTCTTCCAGCATAGGAACAAGGTGTGGTTGCAATGTCTTTCTCTCACCTACTTCTTCCCAATAAATAGGCGACCTGCACCTTTGACCATACAGTGCTTTAACTGGTGCCATTCCAATAGTGGCTTGATAGCTATTGTTGTAAGCAAATTCCACAAGGGCAAGGCGTTTCTCTCAATTTCCACCAAAATCAAGTGCACATGACCTTAGCATGTCCTCCAATATTTGTATTGTTCTTTTTGATTGTCCATTTATTTGAGGATGTCCAGCTGTACTGAAATTGAATCTAGTATCAATAGTCATTTGTAATTATTGCCAAAATCGAGATACAAATCTCGGATCACGATCGATACTATACCTATAGGTGTCCCGTGGAGTCTTACTATTTCATCAATATATAAACGAGCTAATTTCTCATGAGGATCCATCTTGTTAATAGGGAGAAAATGTGCTAACTTTATGAGCCTGTCTAGTATTACCCATATTGTATCATGTCTTTTAGGCACCTTGGTAGACCAGACACAAAGTCTATTGTAATATGTTCCCATTTCCATTCTGGTATTGGTAATGGCTGCAATAAATCTAATGGTTGTTGATGTTCTCGCTTAACTACTTGGCAGGTTAAACACTTAGCCACAAATTCTGCCACATTCCTTTTCATGCCACTCCACCAGTATAGCTGCTTTAAATCATGATACATTTTAGTTTCTCCAGGGTGGATTGTATACTTAGAACGATGTGCTTCTTGTAAAATCTCTTTCTTTAGCTCTGGGCTATTGGGTACATATACTCTTTCTTGAAATTTTAAAAGTCTATCTGAGCTCATGGTGAATTCAGACTTGGTCCCTTCGCTACCATCTTTCAATTTTTTCGGAGCTCAGGATCTTGACCTTGTGCTTCCGTAATCTTTTGCAAGATGATTGGTCGTCCTTGAAGATTTAAAAATAATAACCCGGTACTTATTTCTTTAGGGTACCATTGACACAATTCTCTCTCTAATTCCCATTTCTTAACTATTATTGCAGCCAAACTTATTTTTCTACTAAGAGCATCAGCAACCAAATTCACTTTTCCAGGGTGATAGTTGATAGTACAATCATAGCCTTTGAGATATTCAATCCATCTGGTCTGCCTTAGGTTTAGATCTTTCTGAGTAAATATATATTTTAAATTTTTATGATCTGTATATACCTCAAATGTCACTCCGTAAAAGTAGTGTCTCCACTTCTTTAAAGCAAATATTATGGCTCCTAGTTCTAGATCATGTGTGGGATAATTTACCTCATAAGGCTTTAATTTTTATGAGGCGTATGCTATTACTCTTCCATTTTGCATTCACACACAACCCAATCCTTCTTTCGAGGCATCCGTATATATCACAAATTTTTGATTTCCTACAGGCAAGGCTAAGATTGAGGCAGTTGTTAATTACTTTTTCAACTCTTGGAAACTTTTCTCACACTTATCATCCCAATTGAATAGCTTCTGCTTTTGAGTTAAATTTGATAGTGGTGTAGCAATCTTTGAGAAGTCCTAGATAAATCATCTACAGTATCCTACCAATCCTAGAAAACTTCTTACTTCTGTCACATTCTGAGGTTGCTTCCAAGCAGTCACGGCTTTTACTTTTGATGGATCTACACTAATTCCTTCAGCAGAAAATATATGTCTAAGGAAAGATACTTGGGGTAATTAAAATTCACATTTACTGAATTTAGCATATAACTCGTGATACGAAGGGTTTGTAGTACTTGTTGTAGATGTTGTTCATGTTCTTCTTCAGACTTGGAGTAAACAAAAGTATCATCAATAAATATAACTACAAATTGATCCAAGTATGGTTTAAACACCCTATGCCTGAGATCCATGAAAGCAGCTGGCACATTGGTTAACCCAAAAGGCATAACTACAAACTCATAATGTCTATATCTTGTCTTGAATGCAGTCTTAGGAACATCTTCTTCCTGAATCTTTAATTGGTAATATCCATGCTTTAAATCAAATTTTGAGAATGCTCCTGATCCTTGTAACTGATCAAATAATTCATCAATAAGAGGCAAATGATATATATTCTTTATGGTTACATTGTTTAGGCCTCTATAATCTATACAGAGTCTCAATGATTCATCTTTTTTTCTTTACAAATAGTACAGGTGCTCCCCATGGTGATGTACTAGGTCGAACAAAATTTCACTCCAGTAATTCTTGTAATTATAGTTTCAATTCTTTTAATTCTGCATGTGCCATCCTATACGGAGTTTTTGATATTGGGGTCGCTCCTGGAACTAATTCAATACTAAATTGAATTTCTCGATCAGGAGGTAAGGAAACTAATTCTTTAGGAAATATATCGGGATAGTCCTTCACAATGGGAACTCCCTCTAGTTTTACTTTGTTGGTTGGACTAGTCATTACATAAGCTAGATAACCCTTGTCTCCTTTCCATAACAGTTTTCGAGGTTTTACCGTTGAAATAACTGTAGGAGAAATCTTCCTACCTTCTCCTTTAAATTCAACCGCAGATCTGTCCAGGTAGACATAATCTCACCATCTTGGCTCGACAGTCCATGTGGACATGATGTTGGGCTAACCAATCCATGCCTAATAACACATCAAATTCTTTAATGGGTGGCAACATTAAGTTTGCTTGAAAATTCTTGCTACCAATTTTAATATCACAGGCTTTGTACATTTGATCAGTGATGAGGTTACTACCTAGAGGTGTACTTACCTCCAACTGGTAAAGTAATTCATTCGTGTCCTTATCAATGAACTTCGCAAATTGAGGTGCAACATATGAGTGTGTTGATCCATGGTCTATCGAAACTTTAACAAGTCTATTTGAAATTAGGAGTGTACCTTCTATCACTGAAGAAGTGTTTGGTGCTTCCTCCCTGTCTAACCCCCAAGCCCTTCTAGACACACAAGTCTTATTTCCTTTAGTATCTTGTTGTCCCTTGTTAGCTTTTCTTGGTATTTTTGGACAACCCCTGACGAAGTGGCCTTCCTCACCACAGAGGTGCATTTTCCTGCCTTCTTCCAGCATTGATCTTCCGTATGTCCCAGCTTATCGCAATAGTTGCAGTTCTGGGAATTACCCCTGTTTTGTGGTGAGATGTTAGTTTTAGCTTTCTTAGCATCATATTTTCCTTTACCCTTCTAGTAATTAGGGGCAAATGTTATCCTTGAAGATTGTCCTTGGTTTTTCTGCTCATTCTTTTGCTTTTCAATTTTGGATGCTAATTCTACTGCTTTTGCATTGGTAGAAATTTCTAAAGCTATCATTGCATCTTGAATTTTATTTTTAACCATTTGACAAATTTTTTGATTTTTTGTTCTCAGTGTCAACTATATTCCTAGCGAACTTCATTAACTTTTTAAATTTTGCAACATATTTGCAACATTCTTATTTCTTTGTTTCATGGAGATGAATTCTTTCTCCCGTTTTCCCTAGCAAATGGTAGAAAATATTCATCATTAAATTCCTTAAAGAAGTTTGCCCGTATTCGTGGTGTATTTTCTTGGGTCAATTTGTCATCAACCATCCTCCACCATTCTCGTGTCGCTCCTTGTAGTTGGAATACTGCATAAGAAACTTTTCTTTCATCATCGTATCATAGTGAAGTAAAATATTCTCGATATTTTCAAGCCATAACTCTGCTTTTTCATCTTCTGGTTCACCGAAAAACTTTGCTAGGTTGAACATTAGGAATCTTTCTAAAGCCTTGTCTTCTTCGGTCCCCAATTGTTTAACATTTCCAGGTGTGGTTTGTCTCCTTTCTGGCTCATTGTGTTGGTTTTCTTGATTTTGCATAAGTTGAGTTAATGTTGCCAGAATATGGTTTAAGCTATTAGGGTCTTGTTCAGGCTGGTTGTTTGAATTGTTTTCTGATTGCGCCGGGGTCTTCCTCGTCCAACCATCTGTAATAATATAGCTTTATCAGATAAGCAAGTATTCTATGCTATTTGCTACTATGTAACTTTTAACCATTTGTATTGAAGAATATTATAGAGCCAAGCATAACTATATTTCAAGATAAGTATAACTCTATAGGGAATGTATACAAAATTGGGTGCATATAAATTAAAATTATGCGCCCTAAAGACTACTTAAATAGGTGCTTATAAACCAGAATTATGCACCTACTATACTACAGGCTGGTTAAGGTTACCATACACATATACATATACATATTTATTTTTGGTTATTTTTTGGACTATCATGATTTTCCTCTACCTCCTCCACCGGACCTTCTTTTGGCTCTTCATCCGGATCCTCTTCTAAGCTAGATTCTACTATAAGAATTTCTTGATTGTTATTTCTCCTTTCATTATCTAACTCGTTAAGTGCTTCAAGTTTTCTAATTTCTTCTGCTTCAGCATAGCATCTCAGTCATCATTTTCCTGAAGTAATAGATTTCTTTGTCACACAAGAGTTCCTAGGTCTTGGGATAACCTTGTCCTTTCTCTCTTGAATTGCCCAAGCGTAATCTCTGCCTGCCCTAGTCTATTCCCTAAACTTTGAAGTTCAAGGGAACACATCAGAAACTGCCTTATATAAGCATCTTGTTCGGTTATGACATTAAACATTTCCTGATTGGTATACCATCCCCACGTGGGCAAGGTAGATATGCCTCATTGAAAGAGATATTAGTTCCTGCACCACTATGAGCGGAGTTAGGCATTTCCCGCAAAACAATATGGGTTAGTGCGAAAAAAAGGACTCACAACTACAATAGAGAATTGACTATGACAAAGTTTAGCACAGATGCAAGAAAAATAGAATGAAGAAAGCAACTGGTCATGTGTTTCATGTCACATCTCTCACCGGCCAGAGTAAGAAATCACCAAGAATTAGTTAAAAAAATTACATTGATTATTATGAAGTATTCAGACTTCTTTCAAAGATCTATTAATAAAACCTGAAGAGTTTTGGCTTCCACCTGAAGAATTTTGGCTAAACTACATTGCCTTAAGAGTGGCCCTATAACAAGATCTATTAATAAAACCCAGTCATGCACCACTTCAATTTTTTTTCTTCACCTTCTCTAGCCTTCTCCTAGCAATGTAGCCTCTGATCCATGGAGTTACGTCGTCACTGATCTTGATCATGATGAAGAAAATAATGCGATATATTGCAACCATACTGCAGGTAACGGCCAAATCCACCCATTTAGACCTGTGCACATTGACTTGAAGTATATTCTGAAGAAGGTAATCGCCTGAGATCTTTCGGAATTCTCGAAAGAAAAGGCTCTCGTTGTTGATTACTAAGCCCTGGAAGTGGTTTTTGCTTTGGCCCTGTTGAATTGAACAAACATTGTATCATTGTCGAGAATGTTTGCTCGGTTACTTAATTAGAGGATTGATAATTAGTTGATTTTATTTTTTTCGGTAAATTACAAGAAACTGGCTTTATATATACCTGATATTTGAAGAAATCCCTTCATCTATTAAGTTGAACAAGAAACCCCCTCATCTATACCCAAATTTTCAAGAAACCTCCTCGTCTAGTTAGTTCAACAACCAAAAAACCCATCAATATGTTTTCAACAAAAAAGAAATCCAACCATTTACAAACATGCACATTAATAAACTATTGTAACTCACCACACCTACTTTGAAGATAATAGAAGATAGTAAATAAAACTTGTTTATTTTCACTTTGGTACCCCAAAGTTTACCCATCGATTCACTGTCATTTCCCAGAGTACTTTTTTAATACTTTGATACCCCGAGCTTTCAATCCCACAAACTTTCAATCCATGTCACTTTAATAACCCAGAGATTCAATCACACTTCACTTTTATATCCCCATCCAGATTACATTGAATTTTCAGCCAAACTTATATCATGTCCTTAGAATCTGAATATTTATATCTTTGGAAAACTGGGTTTTGATGAAGGATGTTTCTTGTAATTTACCCTTATTTTATTTTACCTGAAATGACCAGTAATAGAAACTGATGTGGGTCATCGGGTATCGCCCGAAGACTTTGGGGATGTTGTTAGGGAGCTGGAAGAAGCCACAAATCAATATGAAGATGCCCTGCTTTGTGGTGAACATTTAGATTGTTAATAAGAATTGTATTCAGCATTAATGTTTAAGCAAAATATGTAATCAGATAAATACATGAATATAACACGTAGAGAAGTACTAGTAAAACAAATAACAAATTTCAAGTTATCTTACTATTTGTGTACGAAAATTAACGAACAGAATATTATTTTGCTGCAGCTGTTGGTTAAATTAACTTAAGATGTTGCATGTTCAGCAGTTAAGAAAATTGAGAAATGATGAGTTTGATCAATCAGAGCTACCAGCAACCAGCTTAAGACTAGTGCTAGACCTTTCAAAGTGCAATTACATTTCTTATTCTAATTAATTCTTGATATTTCTCAATACATATTCTGAGATAAATGAAAGATTGATAATCTAAAGAATCATCTAAAAACAGTTCCAGAAAGTCATTGGCAGTATCATGAATACCACTGATTTGCATAATTTCACTTTTATCAATCAAGGAGGACAAAATGCAATATTAACATACTTAATCTCATGAAGACAACAATTAATCCAAGAGATTATAACTTATTTTTAGATAATTAGGATGATAGTTTACCTGGATCCCAGCTCCTACAATAACACCCATAAGGAAATTGGGGACAACACTCGCTATAGCCATCATCAAGCTCTCAACCACTAAAATGTTGACATAGAATCCAACCAAGAAGTACAGATAATACATATAGCCCTGTTGAGAGCCTATCACAGAGTGACATATCGTTGTTGAGAAGAACGATATCATCATCAAGAATGGCATTGCTGAGAGAGTATTGCTAATGACAAAGGCAGCAACGCCATAGTGACCATTGAGCCTCTCTCTTTGAAAAACCTGCATTTGGTAACAAGACTTAGGATTTTGGTGAACATTTTAACGCTAATTTGGTTGTGCTCATCCTAATCAAGAATATAATAGTGAAGTTTAATTAGCAACCTTCATATCTTCTATAAATGACGGAAATCCTCCGATAGACATGAAAGTCATGAAGACGAAGATGAAACCAATACAAAGACTTCTAGCCTGCTTTAGCACAATAAAGAAGAAATGGTTCATAGAGTACTACAATTAATAGTTCATAGAGTAATACCACTAATAGTGGTCTTTTTTTATATTAGTCCCGCAAATCATTTTAAATTATTCCTCACGATCTTCCTATTTTTAAACTATATCCCAGGTCTTGAAAGTATTTTGAAATTAGTCCCTCAGTTATATTTACTATCCAAATTCTTAATCACAGTTTGGTTAGTTTTAAGGGTAGTTACAAAATTACCCTCACGAAGATTTTATTAGGGAAAATAGGGAGTTGTTGTCAAAGAAAATTACTTACATGGGTTTGAGTTTGGATTCTTTTAACCTGGTAGGAGTGTGTAAATTGATTCAAGTAAAACATATTTAGATTTTTGTTTGATTATAGATTATGGAATATTTCCTCAATTTGAACAAGCCACTACCTCGAGAGACTAATTTCAAAAGGATAAATTTTCAAAATAGACCATTTCATAAAACTATTTATCATTTTCGACCTACTGCAAAAGTATTTATCATTTTCGTTCTAGTTTTAGCCACGTCAGCAGAAACTAGGTCGACTTAAAAAAATCATCCAAAAACTCTACGGGATTGGCAATCCTATAGAGTTTAATGATTGATTTAAACTACACGAGATAGCCAATCCTATGTAGTTTAACTCAAATAAACTCCACGGGATTGCCAATGCCATGGAGTTTATTTTTGTTTGAATTTCCACGGGATTAGCAATCCCGTAGAGCTATACTTAGCCCCAAACCACAACTTTCTAACCTGAGGCTTCACCCTATTACATATACATTGTCTTGACATTAAAACCTAGATCACAATCCATAATATCAACAAAAACTACACAATGAAAGAATATACACAATCATAAAATCAGTATCTCCCTTATATCAATCCAACCATAAGCCAGAAACACACTCCCTTGCCCCTACCCCATCACGGAGGCCATCTCCGACATCTAGCACAAGCCTCGATGATTTCACTATCTAGCTGTGTATGTAGCTGTGTAGGTGGTGGTTGTGCATGTGGATCCTCCACCCCAAATTGAGCATGGTGAGAAGTGCCACGATCATCAATTACACGATGAGAAGTGTCGGGTCTATCATTACCTGCAGTAGAAGATCTCGGCCTACATCTTCATTGCTCATACACTATCATGTGCTGATATGTTCTATCCTCACGCCCTTCATGATCGTCGACATGATTCCTATGTAAGACAATGACAATTGTTCATCTGATCTTGTCGAACAGCAACATATTCGTTGTTAGAAATAAGATTGGTCAATCAATCGAGGGGTCCGTGTCATTCCGATCTTCCACTATCACATGTTCATAGCTATTAATTTATAAGCCACCCTATTCGTCATCATCCGAGGAGTCGTCAGGTAAATCCTCCTCTTGTTGGAAATCATCATCATTGCAGGCACTTGATGTCCCTCCAAGTGAAGGCCTACTCAGGTGTTGTTACATCCAATCCATATCTCAATTAGGAGACATAAAATAGGTAGAGTTAACTTCAAGGTCCAACATGCGTGAGCACATCCCGTCATGATTCAACATCTGGGCTGAATTCCTCTAAATCTTCTTAAGAAAATTCCACCGCCTGTTGCTTCTCCAACACTTGAAACATGACCTTCATATGATTGTCATTTGAGATTTGAACGGTAGTGTTTTTGCTCTCTATTATGGGCCAATTGCAAAACAATTTTGTTATAACATAGAAATTACCAAGTGTTAATCCCATCCCAAGATATGACATGTGTCCTACATTAACTATACCCTCCACAAAGGTCAAACCAGAAGACATCATCACTCAGCCCCTTCCTAGAAGGGTGAGTCGAAAGGTGTCCTTACTCGAACCCTACTACTAAGGCCAACTCCGTGCATTGTCGTTCATTGTGTCGAGTCGAGAAGCCCTCTCATCAGAGCGGCCGAGTCAAAAGACGTCCTTTCTCAGCCCTCTCGCATGGCTGAGACGAAAGGCGGTCATTCTCGAACCATTTGCCGATAGCCGATCACCATCACATTAAATGCATGATCGGAGTCATCATTACATCGACCTCGAAAGTCTTAATAACTCATCGGATCTTGTCAGCACCTTAGTTCCCCTATCACCCTCGCATTAATCACAAAGGTGACTCATACCGCCCGCAGCCGACACCTGTAAAGTATCAACCGAATAAGCTGACTACTTGGACATGGTCGAAGCTACAGAATTGCCCTCCTGGATCTGCTATAAATAGGTGCACTGTCTACTGCATGGAGGTATGTAATCTTGGGCAATATAACACACTGCAAACATACTTTTCTCCTCCATTTAAGATCAATACTGACTTGATCGTCGGAGGAACTCCCGGAGAACCCAACTCCGATCCTCTTACGTATTGTTTATGTGCAGGATCGAATCCTTTGTTTCAATAATCAACCATTAGAGAAGATTGAGGAACCCTAAAACTCTTCATAATCCACACTAAATTTTCCTGCTTGATATCTGACATCAACAACTTTGATTTGATGCTCACTAGGATTAATCTACATAAGTTAGTGTAACTTATTGATCGATCAGTCAAAATAGCATGATCTTGTAATCATCAACGTCATTCTCACCCTTCTTTCGTGTTTGGACATATTATTATGATTGTAGATAGTTTTCCCATTATACGAACAAAGAAGAACTGATGGATCGTTCATTGTTACCTCTAGCAAATAAAATTATTTCAACATCAACCAATATTACGATATGTAAATAACATATAAAACTAATACCCATTATCTAACCCCAACATCATTTACCCTAATCTAACACTAAATTTTAAAACATTTAGTGTAAAATTTCCTTTTAAATTACATCGATTTCCCAAAACTCCATTTTGAATACAAAAGAATTTTAAGAAATTACCAAAAAATTAACCATTTCATTTCCTAACTTTTAAATCATTTTATTTAATTTTTATTTCTCAATTACAAATAAATTTTAGAAAACCCTAATATCGATCCAAATTATAAACTAAAACAAGGTATTGGGGATGAAATGGATGATAATATGAGAAAAATTAGGGAAAAAACATAAAAGTTTGAAGAAATTACCAACATTTATGTCAAAACCCTAGAAATTAACTCCAAATAACTCCAGATGATCATGCCAAGGGGAGTCACCGAGGCTGAGATGGTTGAAAAGTGGTCGGAGATGGAGTGGTGGTCGGAATAGTTGGATGGGTAAAAAAAAACCCTAGGGTTTGGGAGAGGTAGGTAGCAGTTGGGGGAGAGAGAGAGGAGAGGGTTGTGACCATGAGAGAGAGAGAGAGAGAGAGAGAGTTTTGGGTCTTATACTACCTGAAGTCCACGGCCTGGGGAATCCCATGGACTTTGAAAAATCCCCGAACCCTTTGTTAAAAACACAGGACTAGTAGTCTAGTCTTGTGCTTTTAACGGAGGTTTGAAGCCCCATAGAGAATTTTTGCAACTAAAGTCTACGGGATTGTCAACCCCGTAGACTTTGGTCAGATATATTACCAGAGGTAATTATCTACTTAATTACACGGATTAATGCAATGATAATGTATACATGATTCTCAATCCAGTATACTTTGTGAACAATATTTTTTTAAATCAACCTAGTTACAGCGCACGAAGCTAATGTGGCTAAAACTAGGTCGAAAATGATAAATACTTTTGTAGTAGGTCGAAAATGGTAAATACTTTTATGAAATGGTCTATTTTGAAAATTTCTCCATTTCAAAACACTCAAAAGATTTGAGGGACTAATTTCAAAGAAGACATATGGAACTAGTTTTAAAATATGTAAGATTTGTGGACTAATATCAGGAAAAAAATACCCCTTTAACATATAATGTCTAATTCATTCAAATATACCCGAAATGAGTCAAATCCTGTTCCCACATCTGAGAAAACGATCGCTACGGCAATAGTAACAAGGATATAAATCACGAGCCTCAGCCAGTAGTATCCAAAATCTCTTGACATGTTCACAAAGGAACGTTTGGTTAAAGTGCAAGCCTGGATAAGGAAGCTTGCTTGGCTTCCTCCTGAATCCAATACTGTTCCCTTCTGCAACAAAAACCCACAGTAATCAATATATAATCTACACATGAAATACTTAATAGTGGAAAAAGAAGAGAGTGTAGAATGATACATACAACCCGAGATATCTCATCTACTTTATCCCGTGCTGCATAACAGTATTGAGAACGGGTATAGAACTCGGTTAGCCTTCGAATTGCTTCAGCTGTGGTTATTTTATTTAGAGGTTCATCGCTCGTCTCGAACTGTATATAGAAGAAATTCTCATAACAATATTGAGGATATTGCAAATTAAGCGAAAATGAAAACAAGTTTGCTTTTCGTTGTACCACTATCTTCATAGATCCTTCGAGAGTTGCCTTCACCTTGTCAAAATCAGAGTTTATGCACCTCAGGAAATGATCCGACGGGTTTCTTAGAGATGGACAAGGGAAGCCAGCTTTAGCAAAAAACTGTAACTTCCAAATAAAAGAATCAATCCTATCTGAATGAAGAAAGAAAAATCAAATACAATTACACTATCTTTAAGGGTTGATTGCGGACGGACTCCCTTCTATTATCACTAAACTGTGGATAGACCCTGTAGTTCTATTGTTGCAGATTGATCTCCAGTACTATCGTCCAAGTTCTGATAGACCTCAACTGAAGTTTTTCTGATATTTCCCCTCAACAGGTCTATTTGTCAAAGAACAATTTTCCTATTTGTCAAAGAATAATTTTCTCTTTCTCTTCTCTTAGGGTAGAAGAGTCAATAAATTCATTCAGAGGGTCTATCTGCAACAATAGAACTACAAGGGGTCAACCCGCAATTAGGCGATAGTACAGGTGTCTATCCGTAATTAACCCCATCTTTAATTACCTCACAAGCCTCTGAAACCTGCCCAAAATAGACAGTTTTGCCTCCTGCAAGCAAATACAGTCGATCAAACAACTCGAAAACCTCGCTGCTCGGCTGGTGAATTGCAGCAACAACAGTCCGATTATTTCTTGACAGACTCCGAAGTGTTTGTGTCACAAAGAATGCCGAAGCACTGCAATTTTTGGAAGGATATGAAACCATATACAAATTCTTATCGAACAAACAAAGAACTTTAGTAATAAGAGAACACAAATTTAATTACCTGTCAAGACCACTAGTAGGCTCATCCAAAAATAGCAATCTTGGCCTCATAAGGATCTCAAGAGCAATGCTAACCCTCCTCTTCTCTCCTCCACTGATCCCCCTCAAGTGCCAGTTTCCAATCACAGTATCAGCACAATCCTGAAGACCCATCTCAAGTATAGTCCCCTCAACAAGAGCCCTCTTCTCCTCCGTCGCCATCTTATCTGGTAACCTCAACTTAGCAGAGTACATGATCGTCTCTCTCACCGTCAGAGTCCCAATCAAATTATCGTCATGCGTCACATATGCCTAAATAGAAGAAACACCCTCAATATCGGAAAACTGTGGAACAAAATAAAGTATTAAGTTATACATACTGCAGTTCCGAAAGAGAGTTTTGTTTTCGTTCCATTGATAAGTATTTGACCCGAAAGGAATGCTGGTTCAAGTCTGCTAGCAGAGTGTCGAGGAGGGTGGACTTTCCAGAACCGAGGGGCCCATGATTGTGGTGAGCGCCCGGCTCAGCATACCCAGTTAGGTCTTCTAGGAGGGTCTGAGTATCGCCATTGCCGAGGGTGACCATCACGCTCAAGTCCTTCCATGTCAGCCTGGCTGATATGTCTCCGATGAACTCTGTGACCGCCACATCTCCCTTCATTTTTAGTACTCTGGGTTTAAAGAGGGAAGAGTACAAGAGTTGGGTTTACTTATGAAGAAGCAAACAGTTTGTAAATAAGCGGAAAATGAGATCTATGCTAGGTTATGACTGAGAGAAGGAGGATGGTGTTGCTTGCCGTTACTTTCAGGTTTCAGTTATTTTAGAATTTGATAGATTCAGAGCAATTGATATCTATTACTAAGTCCAATTCTGCCTTGATATGCATGCCAGTTTCTTTAACTGAAAGATAACTGGTTAGCATCAGCAATCACCAAGAAATAATTAAACAAATGACAGTATTTATCAATTTGCATGTGATATCTATAGATAAGTCCAATACATTACCTTGATATGTATGCCACTCCCTTCAGTTGCAAGTTAACAGGTGTATCCGCTAGCGCCAAGGAATATTTAAACGAGTGGCGTGACAATAGTTAGTGTCAAATACAATCATGTCTTCTTACTGAAAATTAGAAAATTCTAATTCTATCTGTATCTTACTGGCTTGCACCTAAGGTGTTTGGTTCTAATCATGGGCTACGGACCGCTGGAACCGCCGAGAAACCACCACAAACGATAGCAAAACACAATAAAAGAGTAAAGACATCGAGATTTACGTGGTCGCAAGTTGCCTACGCCCACGGGTAAGGAGGGGATTTTCACTAATAGAAAGAGAGAATACAAATTAGGATTACAAGTTCTCACAAAGAAACCCTAAAACAAACCTCTCAATCTCTCAAAGATCTCTTCTCCAAAGATGCACCAACTCTCTCAAAGGTCGCTCCAAACGGCTTCTTCAACATCCAAATAATCGGTTTAGGGTTATATATAAACTCTAAACGAACCGGTTTAAAACCAAAACCCGCTGACCGCCGCATTAGTCGATACTACTCAGATTACATGATCGTCTCTCACCGTCAGAGTCCCAATCAAATTATCGTCATGCGTCACATATGCCTAAATAGAAGAAACACCCTCAATATCGGAAAACTGTGGAACAAAATAAAGTATTAAGTTATACATACTGCAGTTCCGAAAGAGAGTTTTGTTTTCGTTCCATTGATAAGTATTTGACCCGAAAGGAATGCGTTGGTTGCGAGTCTGCTAGCGAGAGTGTCGAGGAGGGTGGACTTTCCAGAACCGGAGGGGCCCATGATTGTGGTGAGCGTTCCGGGCTCAGCATACCCAGTTAGGTCTTCTAGGAGGGTCTGAGTATCGCCATTGCCGAGGGTGACCATCACGCTCAAGTCCTTCCATGTCAGCCTGGCTGATATGTCTCCGATGAACTCTGTGACCGCTTTCACATCTCCCTTCATTTTTTAGTACTCTGGGTTTAAAGAGGGAAGAGTACAAGAGTTGGGTTTACTTATGAAGAAGCAAACAGTTTGTAAATAAGCGGAAAATGAGATCTATGCTAGGTTATGACTGAGAGAAGGAGGATGGTGTTGCTTGCCGTTACTTTCAGGTTTCAGTTATTTTAGAATTTGATAGATTCAGAGCAATTGATATCTATTACTAAGTCCAATTCTGCCTTGATATGCATGCCAGTTTCTTTAACTGAAAGATAACTGGTTAGCATCAGCAATCACCAAGAAATAATTAAACAAATGACAGTATTTATCAATTTGCATGTGATATCTATAGATAAGTCCAATACATTACCTTGATATGTATGCCACTCCCTTCAGTTGCAAGTTAACAGGTGTATCCGCTAGCGCCAAGGAATATTTAAACGAGTGGCGTGACAATAGTTAGTGTCAAATACAATCATGTCTTCTTACTGAAAATTAGAAAATTCTAATTCTATCTGTATCTTACTGGCTTGCACCTAAGGTGTTTGGTTCTAACTGTTGGGCGCGCGGACCGCGGAACCGTCGAGAGAAACCACCACAAACGATAGCAAAAACACAATAAAAGAGTAAAGACACGAGATTTACGTGGTTCGCAAGTTGCCTACGCCCACGGGTAAGGAGGGGATTTTCACTAATAGAAAGAGAGAATACAAATTAGGATTACAAGTTCTCACAAAGAAACCCTAAAACAAACCTCTCAATCTCTCAAAGATCTCTTCTCCAAAGATGCACCAAACTCTCAAAGGCTGCTCCAAAGCGTGCTTCTTCAACATCCAAATAATCGAGGTTTAGGGTTATATATAAACTCTAAACGAACCGGTTTAAAACCAAAACCCGTTTTGAATCTGCCAGTTAGTCGAGCTACTACTTCAGATTAGTCGACTACTCATCAGATTAGTCGACTACAACACGATTAGTCGACTACTACCGCAGATTAGTCGACTACTACTTCAGATTAGTCGACTACTCTGCAGATTAGTCGACTACTACTTCAGATTAGTCGACTACTAAGCCAGCGCTTGTGTATGTTTTGTGCATGTTCTACAATTCTCCACCTCGTAAATCATTTGATTCACCTCAAATTTTGGACCGAACACCGAAGAACACCAAGAACATCTAGAGATCATCATCACCAATCCGAGGCCAATCCAGGTGCGTCACTACACGGCCCTTCGCATGCCCTCCACCGGGATCAAGCTCACCGTAGTTCACCTCAAATCATCTCCACCTTACCCATTACAGCCAAGAAGGGCATGCCCTCTTGGGCAAATCAACAAGAGGCGATATGAAGCAAGTCTAAGCAATGCTTAAACTTACTACCAGGACCACCTTGGTTAACATGTCCAGGGATTCTCATTCGTGTGCACCTTCATGAGGGAAATATCACCTCCCTCTATGACATCCCGCACAAAATGATACCTGACATCAATATGCTTGGTACGAGCATGATGAACCTGATTCTTCGCCAAGTGAATTGCACTCTGACTGTCACACCACAAGTTCACGTTTTCCTGCTCAATCCCCAAATCGTCTAGAAGACCCCATAACCACAATGCTTCCTTCACTCCTCTTGCCATGGCCATGTACTCGGCCTCTGTAGTAGAAAGTGCCACTGTAGCCTGCAACATCGATCGCCAACTAACCGGAGCTCCATGTATCTTAAATACATAACCAGTAGTAGATCGCCGTCTATCTAGATCGCCCGCATAATCAGAGTCCACAAACCCGTCAATCTGACATGTTTCTCCACCAAAACACAGACCCGTATCAACTGTACCCTTTAAGTACCTGAGGACCCACTTCACTGCTTCCCAGTGCGCCTTTCCCGGATTCGCCATGAATCTACTGACCACACTAACCGCTGTGAAATATCTCAGTGTACACACATTGCATACATTAAACCGCCAACCGCACTAGCATAGGGAACACGCCCATGTGCCTTCTCTTCGGTAGTGGGAGATTGATTACCGAAGCCTAAAGTGTGGAGCCAATGGAGTCACCACCGATTTAGCACTTTGCATCCCGAACCTCGCGATCACCCGCTCTATGTAGCCCTTCCGACTCAAGAACAATCGTCGATTCGCGCTCTCTTCTAATCTCCATACCCGTATTTTCCTGACACCCATGTCCTTCATCTCGAACTCTTCACCAAGTTGAGATTTCAACCTATCTATCTCCACCGCTCTTAGAAGCAATAAGCATGTCATCCACATACAAAGAAGATAGATAAAATTACCTCCTGAAGCTTCGAATGTAAACACAACAATCATGATCGCTTGAAAACCCATGCTTCACATGAAGGAGTCAAATCGCTTGTACCATCACGGAGATTGCTTTAATCCATCAGTTGACTTCCTCAAAGCGACACACATGATTCTCCTTATCCTCAACCTTGTAGCCCTCAGTTGATGCATGTAGATCTCTTCATCCAAGTCTCCGTGCAAGAAGCATTTTAACATCGAGTTGATCCAACTCAAAATCACCATAAGCAACAATACTCAATAGCACCGAATAGATGTGTGTTTCACCACCGAGAAAATATCTCATTGTAATCCACACCCTCTTTACGTGCAAAGCCCTTAGCCACTAGCCTCGCCTTGTATCTTACACCACCGAAGCTCAAAGATCTTCCTTTCTTTTATACACCCACTTACAACCAATAGCTTTTCTTCCTACGGGCAATGGGACCACCTCCCATGTTTGGTTCTTCCGAAGAGATTCCATCTCTTCCTCCATCGCAGCCAACCAACTCTCACTATCCTTGTCCCGAATAGCTTCCTTGAAGGAGACCGGCTCGTCCTCCTCCACCGAGAGCGTATTCAACCATATTAGCCTGCCCATAGTGCTTCAGGGGTTGATCAGCCCCCAGCTTCAAAACCTGCTTGTATGCTCGCTTTGGCCTAGTGGAAGCCAAATTATCCTCGAGCTGCTGTTGTTGTAGTACCTGTGTATTTTCCTGCTGAACCTCCTCCTGCTCAAGCTCATCATCTACCTGACTTCCCACTTGAGCACGATTAGAACCTAGTTGGTCTTTAGGTTCTATTTCAATAACCTGAGACTTAGAAGTCTCACCAGTCATAACACCATCATCCTTGGACGCCCTAGCAATCATGGATTTCTCATCAAAGGTAACATCCCTGCTGACCACGAACTTTGAATCTTCCGTACACCAAAGGCGATAGCCTTTTACGCCCCTTGCATATCCCAAGAATATTGCCTTCTTGGCCCTCGCGTCAAGCTTTCCCTCGTTGACGTGATAGTAGGCGGTACATCCGAAAATTCTGAGCCTATCATAATCGCATGCTCCACGACCACACCCTATAGGGTGTATCACCATCAATGTCGAATGTGGTGAGCGGTTCACAATGTAACAAGTCAGTAGCCACCGCTTCGCCCACCATTCGTTGCCCAATCACGCATAAGATCGCATACTCCTTGCTTTCTCCGCGGTGTTGGTTCGATCTCTCGCGACCCCATTCTGGCGTGGTGTAGACACATCGGTGTCGAACAATTCCCTCGATCCGCGAACTCCTTGAAAGCACCATCGTATACTGCACTGCGTTATCGGATCTCGGCGTCTTCAATTTCTTTCTGTCTGTTCTCAACCATTGTTCTCCACTTCTTGAATGTCTCGAACACCTCATTCTTGTGCTTCGTGAAGTAAATCCAAGCATACCTAGAATAATCATCTATAAACGAGACATAATACGGAACCACCCTTGGAAGTTATGCGGCGGACCAAACATCCGTGTGCACATAATCTAGTATCCCTCGCTCTTAGACTTCTTTGTTGAAACTTGACCTGTGTGACTTTCCATACACACAATCCTCGCAAAAATCCATGCTAGGTTCTTTCAGATTCCATCTCTTCCTCCATCATGACCAACCAACTCTCACTATCCTTGTCCCGGCTTCCTTGAAGGAGAGGCTCGTCCTCCACCAGAGTCGCGTATTCAACCATGCTTGCCCATAGTGCTTGGGGGTTGATCAGCCCCCTTCAAAACACGCTTGTATGCTCGCTTTGGCCTAGTGGAAGCCAAATTATCCTCGAGCTGATGTTGTTGTAGTACCTGTATTTTCCTGAACCTCCTCCCCGCCAAGCTCATCATCTACGACTTCCCACTTGAGCACGATTAGAACCTAGTTGGTCTTTAGGTTCTATTTCAATAACCGAGACTTAGAAGTCTCACCAGTCATAACACCATCATCCTTGGACGCCCTAGCAATCATGGATTTCTCATCAAAGGTAACATCCCTGTGACCACGAACTTTGAATCTTCCGTACACCAAAGGCGATAGCCTTTACGCCTTGCATATCCCAAGAATATTGCCTTCTTGGCCCTCGCGTCAAGCTTTCCCTCGTTGACGGATAGTAGGCGGTACATCCGAAAATTCGAGCCTATCATAATCGCATGCTCCACGACCACACCTATAGGGTGTATCACCATCAATGTCGAATGTGGTGAGCGGTTCACAATGTAACAAGTCAGTAGCCACCGCTTCGCCCACCATTCGTTGCCCAATCACGCATAAGATCGCATACTCCTTGCTTTCTCCGCGGTGTTGGTTCGATCTCTCGCGACCCCATTCTGGCGTGGTGTAGACTGATTGTCGGTGTCGAACAATTCCCTCGATCCGCGAACTCCTTGAAAGCACCATCTGTATACCGCGTTATCGGATCTCGGCGTCTTCAATTTCTTTCTGTCTGTTCTCAACCATTGTTCTCCACTTCTTGAATGTCTCGAACACCTCATTCTTGTGCTTGAGAAGTAAATCCAAGCATACCTAGAATAATCATCTATAAACGAGACATAATACCGGAACCACCCTTGGAAGTTATGCAGGGACCCCAAACATCCGTGTGCACATAATCTAGTATCCCTCTGCTCTTAGACTTGCGTTCGAAACTTGACCACGTGTGACTTTCCATACACACAATCCTCGCAAAAATCCATGCTAGGTTCTTTCGATTCTTGAGACCCTCTTTACCAAGCGAACTAGACCCTTCTCGACATATGCCCAAGCCGCCTATGCCATAACCGTGTGTGCTCACATGGGTCTCCACCACTTCGCCGGTTCCAACCGCTGCATCTCTGTCACCGTCGTGCACGAGAGAGTATATAGATTACCGTGGCGAACACCCTTCATCACTACTAAGGAACCACGAACAACCTTCTTCACTCCGTTTTCCGTCACAATCCGCAACCACCGGAGTCCAAAGCACCAACTGAGATAAGATTCTTCCGCAAGTCGGGAACATGCCTCACATCCGTCAAGGTTCGAACCACTCCATCATGCATCTTGATTTTGATATTACCTAGCCCCACTGCTTTACAAGCATGGTTATTCCCCATCAATACAGTTCCACCATCAATGCCTCGTAGGTAGTAAACCACTTCCTATTTGGACACATATGGTAAGAGCAACAATTAAGTATCCACTTCCGGAGATCTCCTCGCCACCCGTGTGACATAGCATTCCTTATCGCTCCCTTCCTCTGAAGCGTAGCTTCGCTTCTTCCTTGCCCTCTCTCCTCTGTCTTGTTGTTGTTCTTCTTTCCACCTACTCTCTTATTTGGACGGTCGACTTTGAAATGCCCAGCTTCACGCGCTTGAAACATCCTTTTCCCCAAGAGGTCTTGATTTAGATCTAGACTTTCCTCCCTTGCCTTTTCCTCGCTCATTGCTCCTTCCTCTTGCAAACAATCCTGCGCTTGTTCCTGTTACCGCCGATGGCCATGTCACTAGTTGCGATCTTCGAAGATCGTCCGCTAGAAGTGCCGTTCTAGTCTCATCCATCTTCGATTTTCTCCCACAAGCCTCGGTGTTTGCACTGTGTTCTCATAAGACTTCGGCAGACAGTAGTAAAGCGCTGATCCTCGTCTCCTACTTTAACATCTATGTCTTTCAAATCTGATATGATCTGTCAAACTTGTTGATGTGTTCGGATTGATGAGCCCTCCTCCATCTTGCAAGTATACAATTTGGATTTTAAGTAGATCCGGTTAGTTAGACTCTTCGTCATGAAGGTACCCTCTAACTTCTTCCACACGCCCATGGCCGTTTCCTCTCCATCTACCAAGAAAGCTACATCCCTCTCGAGGCATAGGATAATCGGCGCCCGTGCTTCGGATCCGGCTCCTCCCAATCCTCATCGGACATATCCTTGTTCTTCTTCTCCTTTCCATCCAAAGTCTTGTGCAATTTTTGAAATTAGAAAGTTTTTCATCGCATCCTCCAATAAGAAAAATCGTTCTTCCCATTGAACTTTTCAATCTCGAATTTTCCCACTTTGGTGATTCTTGGTTGGCCATCCCTGTTTGTCCGTGAATCGCTTCTCGGGGAATCACAGAACACCCCTCAAATTAGAAATTACACCACTTCCAATCAACAATAGCTCGATACCAATTGTTGAAGCGGACCGCATGAACCGTCGAGAGAAACCACCACAAGCGATAGCAAAACACAATAAAAGAATAAAGACACGAGATTTACGTGGTTCGCAAGTTGCCTACGCCCACGGGTAAGGAGGGGATTTTCACTAATAGAAAGAGAATACAAATTAGGATTACAAGTTCTCACAAAGAAACCCTAAAACAAACCTCTCAATCTCTCAAAAGATCTCTTCTCCAAAGATGCACCAAACTCTCTCAAAGGCTGCTCCAAAACGTGCTTCTTCAACATCCAAATAATCAGGTTTAGGGTTATATATAAACTCTAAACGAACCGGGTTTAAAACCAAAACCCGTTTTGAATCTGCCAGTTAGTCGACTACTCATCAGATTAGTCGACTACAACACGCATTAGTCGACTACTCATCAGATTAGTCGACTACAACACGCATTAGTCGACTACTCATCAGATTAGTCGACTACTCATCAGATTAGTCGACTACTAAGCCCAAAAACTGCTTGTGCATGTTTTTGTGCATGTTCTACACTAACATATAGGCTCCATAAGAAGTTCTCTTAATAAGATCTATCAATGAAACCAGGGAATGCAAGTTGATCTTCTTCTCCTGACCTTTCTTCTTGGAGTGTAACCTCCGAAGGACAGCAATCATACTGAATAGAACAGTCAGGTCCACCCGTTTGGACCTGAGGACATCGATTTGAAAAATGTTCTCTATAACATAATCACCTCGATTCTTCGGGAGTCTGGTCTCTGAAAATAAGGCCATATAACTTGTTTCGGTATTTTCCCTGTTGGATTGTATAGAGTTGTAAGATAGTCTGTAGTGTCTGCTTGGTTACAGGATTGATGATCAGTTCATTTTATATTACTTGTACTTCCCTGAAATGGAAGCTAATGTATGTCATGGGATATTGCCAGAAGGGATTTAGGATGTCATGAAAAAGTCTGAATTATATGTAGCAACACTGTTACTAAGAATTATATGTAGAAGCGCTGTTTGAAAAAGAATTATATATATCTAGCTAATCTACTTAGACCCACATTGACTCCAAAGGTTAATTCTCTTGAGCCACGAATCCAATTATATTTAACAATATATATCCCACCTAATCATATTTCTGATGTGGATTAAAAACCATTTTATGTCTTTACTAAATAAAACGTACACCCCAACTGAATTGATGCAGGATATTACTCCTCCTTGGCTCGTATACAGCCGAACCGACTCAAGCCCAGCACAAATGGATAGTGAAGATAAGAATGGCATAGCTAAGAGAATATTGCTAGTTAGAAATGCAGCCAAACTATAATGACTGTCGATAAATAGAAAAATCAAAGATATTATTCATCTAACCTAACCTCTCTTAAATAGAGATTAGAAAAATATTATAAAATAGGTATGAGATAAAATCATATATCACATCTCACTATATCTCAATAATATCTCCTAAATCTATATATCAATAATATCTAGCAATTCCCCTCAAGCTAGAGCATATATTACTATATATGTCTAGCTTGTTACAAATGGGAATAAAACAACTATATATTTGCAAGAGATTTGGTAGTGTCATCTTTTCCTACAATATTTGAAGACGTCAGCAATCAGAAAATTAGAGTCACAACCACTAGAAACCCTAAGTGGGTAAGTCAGTAGAAACCCTAAACAGATAAATCAATAGAAACGCTAGGCGGGTAACCCAATAGAAAGTCCAGGCAAGTCAGACAATAGAGGAACCTTAGGCAGGTCAATTAGTAGAAGTAGCGTCGGAATCAACTATGTACTTTTGCATCCATAGAGATACTGTTCATGGTAAACAGTAAGTGTGGGGTTACTGTTCATCCATGAACGGTGCCCCCCCCCCCATCTTTTGAGATTAGGGTTTTGTAGGGCTTTTTTTTTTAAGGTTCAATAATGATTTAGTAATCAAATGATGTAGAAACCAAAAATGTAGAAACCATCGAATATGTTGTCTTAGCCACCGAGGGGAGCATGAAGGCCATGCAAAACCCCCTCAACAGCCTCGAGATCTAGAAAGATATGAGAAATTGTGAGGAATTGAGCAGACTCTAATACCATGTAGGTCAATAGAAAAGTCAAAGATATTATTCATCTAACCCTAACTTCTCTCTGGAGGCTGTAAAAAAATTACTGAAGACAGCCAATATCCACGAAACACTATCAATGAAGGTTACAAGCTGACGACTTACACGACAACAAAGGAGAATCAGAAGCTAATGTCTCCAGAGTACAAGGATTACAAGTTGACAATCCTTGTGAAAAGAGATCACAAGTATTGATCTCTTCAAAGCAAAACGCGGGGCGCACCCCCCGCGTTTCAATTCAAAACGCGGGACTCTTCCCCGCGTTTCAATTCAAAATGCGGAGCACATGGCCCGCGTTCGAAGTCCAAAACGCGGAGCACATGGCCCGCGTTTCAATTTAAAACGCAGAGCACATGGCCCGCGTTCAAGCCTAAAACGCTGGCACATGGCCCGTGATTCAAGCCCAAACGCGAGTACATGGCCCGCTGCTTCAATTCAAAATGCGGAGCACGCGGCCCGCGCTCAAGCCCAACGCTGGAGCACATGGCCCGCTTCAATTCAAAACGCTGAGCACATGGCCCGCTCGCTTCCAAACGCTGGAGCACATGGCCCGCTCGAAACTCAAACGCAAGCTTCCAACCCCGCGCCCTAGTTAAAATATAGGCGGAGGTCTATCCCCGTTCGCACTAAATCACGGGCGAGGCTTGCTCTAGAACGCGAACCGGCGTTTGACTCATTCAAACATGAGTTGAGCGGTTCCTCAACCGTTTGAGCAATTTAAGGGGTGGTTACACCCACTAAACCCATTATGGAGCATTTTAGGGGATGGTTACACCTTTAACCTATAAATGGGGGTTTTCACAGCCAAATGAGGGAGGTTGAAGGAGTTTGGCCGGAGAACTAAAAAGAGAGAAGGAGGGAGAAAAGCCACCTGGCAGCGGTGGCGTGGCGATCGGACCTTCATCCGTGGTCTGATCGGGTGAAACTTGGAGGGCAGCCTCACCACTCATCGTTCCTAATTCTGAACGGTGGAGATTGATTTCTACCAGTTGGATTTGGAGATATTGAGGTTTTACCGAAGCCAATTGTGCAGAGAACGGTTTCTTCTGTGTAGCTGTGATCCCACGAGACGATCGGACCTTCATCGGTGGTCTGATCGGAGTGAAACTTGGAGGGCAGCCTCAACACTCATCGTTCTTAATTATGAACGGTGGAGATTGATTTCTACCGGTTAGATTTGGAGATATTGAGGTTTTACCGAAGATCTCCTTTGCTGGCATCAACTCTCCTAGAGAGTTCAACTCGATCAGTTTTTCAAACTTGCGACAAGTTCTTCTCCGCCATTCTTGGCTAAAAATTACTAATCCTTTTCTAAAATCAACTCTATCAAAGAGTTCTTAACTTCGTCGAGTTCTAAACTTGCTCCGTGAGTTATTTTTCAACCTCGTCCCACGAGTCAAGACGGTCGGATCGTCAGGATACAAGATTCAAGCTCCCACCGCCACCGTGAAGAACCAGTTAAATAAAGGGAAGGTTCTCCGTTGATCCTTCTCTCTTTGTAAATCCAACCGATCGAGAATTTGTAATTTCTTTTTATCTAAGTCGGTTAGAGAGAGAGAGATTGCATTCGAGAGCTTGTATTCATTATTCTTCGTGAGAATAGATCAATCTTACATTTTCTCAAATTTTTCCTCGTAACAAAAGATGGCGACTAATTCACGGGACTAGCTTTGATGAAGAAGTGGTGGCTAATCCGACGCCAAGCTCATTGGGACGGTGAAACTCGGTAGTAGAGTTCGATCAAGCCAAGTTCGAGGAGGCACTCTCTCCCGGATCCCTCCCCAAGGCTATCGCCAAGATCCACAAAGCCTCTAAGGAGACCAAAGTCCCTTCGGTTGCCGTGGCTAACCTAATCGGTAAAGATGGTGATGTCACCGCAAAGCCTCAAATCAGTGAAAAGGCTGCTGCCAAAGAACACGACCGAGAGATGGCCAATCGACCAACCAACCAAACTTTGCGTTTGTGAGCCAAAGCGCGATCTTGAGCTTGCGTTCCTTTACGAGAATGCAAGCCTGCGGCGTTTATGTGCACGAACACGAGCTTTGCAAAAGCCGGGCTGAGCGCAAACCCTCAATGGCGTGCGGTCAAAGCGGGTCACAACCCGCGTTCAATTGCTCAAGCGAAACTGCGTTCAGGGTTGCCGGCGATCTCGGCGTCCCCACTATATGAAGCGGTCACAACCCGGCGTTCAAATGTTCAAACCGGACCTCGCGTTGGCGGGGTTACCGCGCGATCCTCCGTCCCCAATCCAAAGCGGGTGCGCACCTCGCGTTCAGTGTCAACAACGCGATCTTGGCGTTCCAGTGCCAAATCATCGGCATATCGGTACGCTCATATGCGGCCAAGCCGTCGGTGTTTGAGCGATTGACAAATGTTATTTGGTCCGCGAGCGGCATTTTCGGGAATGAGACTTGGTCGAATACCACGGAGTCACTTCCAACATGATGGTATAGAGACCATCAATCTCTAAAGAGTCGAGGAAACCGTCGGTCCCCCGACTTGAAAGAGGCTTTGAATGACTGACTCGTGAGTTTGGAGACATACCGGACTCGAGCAGGGGTCATACCCTGTCAACTACAAAACTTGGCTAAAGGTGAGTCCGATGATGAGCATTCAGCCATCGAGAATCTCAACCCTCTAGTTCTTTCTTGGAGCACGGTATTTGTCTACATGGAGAATCTTGAAGATTTCAAGAAGAGGCTCGAAGAGTATCGGGGCTATGATGCAAGAAGCCTGCGATCACAACAAGTCCATCGATCAACCGAAATGGTAGCCCAACTTGTTGCGAGATGGGGCTCAAGTTCACATGTTGACTCAACACCTCGCAGAATCATCCGAGAAGGAGGGTCGATCCTCAAACAAAAAGAAAAAGTGAATGAAGCTCCGATCAAGAAGCTCATCACGTAGAATCTTCATTTGAAGAAGAGAATAGGGCGAAAATGAGCATAGTCCTCAATCGGCAAAATGCTAGAAGCGGAAGCCCCTCTCATGCCATGGCTAATAGGTGCGAGCTCCAAGATAAGGGGTTGTCGGACCGTATCTGCGAGAATGGGATACGGTTCCTTATCCTCAAAATTCAAAATCCCGGCGCTACAAGCTTTTCGGCGACGGGATCACCGAACCAACACATCTACCATTTTAGGTCCTGGTAGGGAATGTGATGGCAAACGATGTCATAGCAGTTCGTTTGTTCATTGGCACCCTCAAGGGGTTGCCTTTGAATGGTTCATGGCTGCGGGATGTATCGAGTGGGCGATTTAGAGACTCTTCTGTCCGCGATTCTTTGAAGATGACACGGAGAGATCAGCACTTCTCTCCTTGCCATTAAGCAAAAGGAGGAGAGCCTATCAAAGTCTTAAATCGAGCGGTTCGAGCATGGCTCTTGATGCTCGGCAGGTATGACCTGATCTGCTCACGATTGACACACAATCGACACAATTTACAAACCAATCTCCTAGCTCGAATGGGGTTGCAAAATGTCGTTCACGAAACAACTAGTCTCCAGTGAGCAGTGAAATAATTATTGCTAGGATTGGTGAAGAAGAGGAGAGGACCAGAAGACACGGCTATTCTTGACAAATCATCGCGAGGCGAACTGGGTTAGTATCAACCTAGAATAATTACAGTGGAGGTTGATTATCTATTATTTTAGGTAGAATAATAAATTCCAAATATTGTCAAGTTAACAAAATACTTTTGACAATGTGAGCACTTCAGCGTCAAATGACACCACCAAAATCAACTTATCAATCCTCTCCAATAGGATGATAAGTCTACAAAGTTGCTCAAATCGTAACATGATCGATTAGGTTAACAATGCACCTCGACAACCAACTTATCAATCCTCTCCAATAGGATGATAAGTCCACAAAGTGCTCCAATGCATAGCGTATCCTTGTCATGTTAACCTAACACCTCGACAATCAACTTATCGACTCTCTTCAATAGGCGATAAGTCCTCAAAAGCTCCGATGCAATGTATCCTTGTCATGTTAACCTAACACCTCTCGACAATCAACTTATCAATCCTCCAATAGGATGATAAGCCCAAAAGTTGCTCGCATCATAGCATAATCCCCACAAAGTTAAGATTAGCTCGCTCGTTATTAGCAAGCGACTCTTCTCGACAATCAACTTATCGACTCTTCAATAGAGCGATAAGTCCTCAAAGTTGTTCGACGTAATGTATCCTTGTCATGTTAACCTAACACCTTCGACAATCAACTTATCGACTCTTTTCAATGAGCGATAAATCCTCAAGGTTGTTCTAATAACACCACAATCCACGCCTGCGTGGGGAATTTTATCGAATCCTAAGTAGGGTAAGTCAGCGCCTAACACCGCGTTCGGTTTAGTCTTCTCCCGATCAAAGAAGACACCGAATTTAAATCTGGGAATTTTATCTCGAAACCTAAGAGAGATAAGCACATCTAATACATGCGGCCGGTAGTCTATTCCGTGAAAAGAGCGAAGCCTCATTATTCAACATCGTAGCATTAAGCCTAAAAGAGTTTTATTCTTTTAGCACAACGTCACATGCGAGCGGTTTAGATAATGCATGCTAGCCGATTCAAGCGGTGTCGGTAAAGGCTCATCAAGTCCGTTGATGGTGGGGTTAGTAACCTAAAGTCAGCCTAACACGTTGCCGGTTAGTCTCTTGCGGTAAAGGCGACAAAGTCTACGTATTCAACATCGTAGCACAACGTCACATGAGAACTCATCTAACATCAACTTATCGACACTCTTCAATAAAGCGATAAGTCCTCAAAGTTGTTCAAATCATAACTAAATCCGCGACAAATAACTTATCAATCCTCATCAATAGGATGATAAGTCCTCAAATTGCTTAAATCGCAATCAACTTATCGGTCCTCCTCAGCGGGATGATAGGTCCTCAAAGTTGCTCCGATCATAGCGTATCTTCATCAAGTCAACACTATACCTCATGATGATAATCAACTTATCAATCCTCCCCAGTGAGATAAGTTCCTCAAAATTGTTCAAATCACAACTAAACCCCATCAATCAACTCATCATTCCTTTCCAATAAAATGATAGATTCACAAAGTTGTTCAAATTACAACACAATCCTATCAAAATCTGTACACATCCTCGTGAGTTTGATAACCAACTATCAATCCTCCTCAATAGGATGATAAGTCCACAAAGTTGCTCCAATATAGCGTATCCTTGTCATGTTAACCTCACACCTCCAATCAACTTATCAATCCTCCTCAATGGGATGATAAGCCCCAAGCCTTGTTCACATTACAAGCCTAAAGCCTTATTCAAACCACAAACCCAAAGGCCTTGTTTAAACCACAAGCCCAAAGCCTTGTTCAAACCACAAACCCAAAGACCTTGTTTAAACCACAAGCCCAAATCCTTGGTCAAACCACAAGCCCAAAGCCTTGTTAACACCACAAGCCCAAAGCCTTGTTCACACCACAAGCCACGTAAGCCTTGTTCACATCACAGGCCTTAAACCTTGTTCAAATGCGGGTTTATTTTCCCGACAAAACCTAAAACTTATCGACTCTCATCAATAGAGCGATAGGTCCTCAAACCTTGTTCAAACCACAAGTACCCAATTTTATCAAGTTAACTCCCCACCTCGATAAAATCAACTTATCGACTCTCTTCAATAGGCGATAGGTCCTCAAAATCTTGTTCAAACCATAAGTACCCAACTTTATCAAGTTAACTCCACACACGATAAAATCGACTTATCGACTCTCTTCAATAGGCGATAAGTCCTCAAAAATCATCATCAAGTTAAAATTCCACCTCGATGATAAAACCAATTTATCAACTCTTTGCAATAGAGTGATAAGTCCCCAAAAGCTTGTTTAAACAACAAGTATGAAAGGCATGCCAAGTTAACACTATACTTTTGGCACCTTAAAGAAAAGTCTAAAAGACTTAGTTGGAAATGTGGGTTCATCTCCGGCGTTTTACTCATAAAGCGAAGGACCACCTCGCGTTTCAACACAAAGCGAGTCGGCCGCGTTTTAAACACACAGCGATGGGCTCCGGCGTTTCAACCTCAAATCGCGAGGATCAGTCCCACGTAGCAAAGTTCAAGGCGCTCACGGTCACTCCTCATTTCAAAAAGCAAAAATGCGGAGTTCACCCATGCAAAACGAATGACTAGCGTGGACAAAAAGCGAAGCATAACTTTTTTGAAGGCGAGGCGGAGCAATACCTTCTCGAGTCAAATAAAGAAGATATCAAAAGTATTCAAGCTCGGTCCCGTCCAGCCATGACCTTTGAAAACTTTGGAGGGTTCAATGGTGTAAAAATTGAAGGCAGCCAATATCCACGAAACACTATCAATGAAGGTTACAAGCGGCGACTACACGACAACAAAGGAGAATCGAGGCTAATGTCTCCGAGTCAAGGATTACAAGTTGACAATCCTGTGAAAAGAGATCACAAGTATTGATCTCTTCAAAGCAAAACGCGAGCGCGCACGTTTCAATTCAAAAGCGGGACTCTTCCCGTTTCAATCAAAATCACGGAGCACATGGCCCGCGTTAAGTCCAAACGGAGCACATGGCCAGCGTTCCAATTCGCTGGAGCATGGCCCGCGTTCGAGCCTAAACGCGAAGCATGGCCCGCATTGAAGCCCAAGCAGCGAATTACATGGCCCGCGTTTCAATTCAAAATGCGAGGACGTGGCCCGCGTTGGCTAAAGCGCGGAGCACATGGCCCGCGTTTCAATTCAAAAGCAGCGAGCACATGGCCCGCGTTGAAGCCAGCAGCGGGCACATGGCCCAGCGTTGAAACTCAAAAGCGAGCCAACCCCGCGTCCTAGTTAAAATGTAGCGGAGGTATCGCGTTCACGCACTAAATCACGGGCGAGGCTTGCTCTAGAACGCGAACTTCGCGTTTTGACTCATTCAAACATGAGTTGAACGGTTCCTCAACCGTTTGAGCAATTTAAGGGGGGGTGGTTACACCCCACTAAACCCCATTATGGAGCATTTTAAGGGATGGTTACACCTTTAACCCCTATAAATGGGGGTTTTCACAACCAAATGAGGGAGGTTGAAGGAGTTTGGCCGGAGAACTAAAAAGGAGAAGGAGGAGAAAAGCCACTTCTGCGGCTGTGATCGGCGTGACAATCGGACCTTCATCCGTGGTCTGATCGGAGTGAAACTTGGAGGGCAGCCTCACCACTCATCGTTCCTAATTCTGAACGGTGGAGATTGATTTCTACCAGTTGGATTTGGAGATATTGAGGTTTTACCGAAGCCAATTGTGAGAACGGTTTCTTCTGTGCATCTGTGATCCGAACGATCGGACCTTCATGGTGGTCTGATCGGAGTGAAACTTGGAGGGCAGCCTCAACACTCATCGTTCTTAATTATGAACGGTGGAGATTGATTTCTACCGGTTAGATTTGGAGATATTGAGGTTTTACCGAAGATCTCCTTTGCTGGCATCAACTCTCCTAGAGAGTTCAACTCGACATAGCTTTCAAACTTGCACGGCAAGTTCTTCTCCGCCATTCTTGGCTAAAAGGATTACTAATCTTTTCTAAAATCAACTCTATCAAAGAGTTCTTAACTCGCCCGAGTTCTAAACTTGCCCTGCGAAGTTATTTTTCAACCTCGCCCCACGAGTCAAGACGGTCGGATCGTCAACGGGATACAAGATTCAAGCACCCACCGCCACGCGTGAAGAACCCAGATTAAATAAAGGGAAGGTTCTCCTGATCCTCTCTTTGTAAATCGGGTAACCGATCGAGGAATTTGTAATTTCTTTTATCTAAGCCGCTTAGAGATTGCATTCGAGATTGTATTCATTATTCTTCAAATAGAATAGATCAATCTTACATTTTCTCAAATTTTTCCTCGCGAACACTCTCAAATATAGATTAGAAGAATATTATAAAATAGGTATCAGATAAAATCGTATCTAATCACATCTCACAATATCTCAACAATATATCATAATATCTCCTAAATCTAAATATCAATAATACCTAACAATGATCATTAAGCCAGAGATCTCTCTGAGAATCCTGCATTTTATCGCGATCTACAGGATTTTAGTCAAATTGTAATACTAATTTCGTTATGCATGTTTAAGTCAAGCACATAAGAGGTGGTATTAGTAATCTTCATATATTCTACACATGATGGAAATCCTCAGATGGACATGAAAGTGACGAAAGTAAAGATGAAAGAAGTGCTAGAACCTCTAGCCTGTTTTAACACAACAAAGAAGAAATCTATATAGTTCTCCAATTTAAAGTATAGGGTGTACTTGAAACAATATAAATTTTAAGTTAGCAACGTAATTGAGTTGTGTTTTGAAGGTTATAGTGCAAGCCTGCATTAAGAAGCTTGTTTGGGTTCCTCCTGAATCCTAGACTGGTCCTTTCTGCGACAAAATCATACTACTCAATCGGCATTACAAAATTCTCAGTACAAGAAGAAGACAAGAACAAGGTGATACTTATAATATGAGATATCTCATGTACTCTCTCGTGCCTGCATGATAGTATTGAGAACATGTAAAGGAAGAAAATTCTCATAAGACAATTGAGGATACTACCGACAAACTAAGCTAGTGGGAAAAGAGATTAGGATTCACCTTATCAAAATCAAGAGTATATCAACCTCAGGAAATGATCTGATGGGTTTCTTAGAGATGGACAGGGGAAGCAAAAACTGTAAATTTAAAATGCAAACTCACTTCCACCTAAGGGGGTGTTTGTTTGTATGAAAGTGAGAGAAGAAAGTGAGAAAGTGAAATGCATTTAATACTTCGGGTGTTTGTTTAATTGTAAGTGGTTATGAAAGTGAAATGTCAAAAGAATCCACGCCGATTTAATGCGCTTAAGTTCCCTAAAAGTCTTAAGTCGATGAAAGTGAGAAAAGTGGGGACCACTCCTAATTCAATTACTATATTAACTAATATATATATCTTTTTACCATAACCAAATTTATTATTATTATTTTACTCCGCTAGTTTTATTCCTTCCGCATTATCTCGCATCAGGCTAACAAAGGCATCGTTGAATTTTTTTATAACACATGTGGTCAATATTTTTATATTTTTAATAGATCGTGTATCCATTATGCCTAAACCTAACATGCACATGAATTGACATAATAAACTTTTAGTCAAGGATAAGAATAATAAACTTTTAATTTAGATAAAATAGGTTAACAATGGCAACAAATAATCAAATAAAATAGGTTAACAATGGCAACAAATAATCTAACTACTTTGAAAATGATTTAGAAATTGATTTAATAAATAAATAAATAAATTGCCACATCATCTTTAATTTTTTATTTTCACTAATTATTTATTTTACAAACAAACATTGTATTTCACTTGTATGCTCACGTGGATACATTATCTCACTTGCAAAAGAAAGTGACTTTCACCCTTTCAATTCACTTTCATTTTGCCAAACACCCCCTAAATTGAAGACCAAGAAGAAAACGAATTTATATTATCTTTAATTACCACATAAGAGTGTGAAGCCTGTCCAAAATAGACAGTTTTACATCCTAAAATTAAGCAAATATGATCGACCGAACAGCTCGAAAACCTCACTACTAGGCTGGTGAATTGACTTTATAACAATCCAGCCATCTCTTGATGGACTCAGAAGTGCTTGTGTCATAAAGCATGCCGAAGCACTTGCAATTCTTGGAAGGATATGAAACTATATATAGTCAGAGTTACACACTCAATCAAACTAATAAATTTAGTAATAGGATTAAAAAAATTTATTATTTTTGATGACCACAAGTAGGCTCATCAGAAAATAGCGATATGGGCCTCATAAAGATCTCAAGTGCAATGTTATCTCTCCTCCTATTCCTCTTCCAAAATTTTTCTGTTCTCTCATTTAATATAGACTGAGGATGAGAAGGTTATTGACTGGTATTTGAGGATAATAAACATGCATTTGCATGCATGGGTTGTTTTAAAATCCAACTTACAGTGAAAAGTAAGGACATGAAATTATGTAATAAAACACGTTATTTGGCTATATACTCCTTAAATCTTCCATAATTGCATATTTACACCCCAAATATTCATAATGACTAGTATAACCCCCAAATCTTTCAAAATTGCATCTTTACCCCTCTAAATCTTCATAATTGCCAATACACTCAAAAAACCCAAAAACAATAAATCTTCAATTGGGAAAAGGAGAAGGAGAAAGACAAAAGGGTTGTGACAATTGGGAAGGAGAGGAGGGTTATTTTTTGATCAACTGACCCATACAACGTTAATTTAGCAACTCTGTTGCATTTGGAGGGTATAATAGGTCAAAATTAAAGATGTGGGCGGTATACTGGCAATTATGAAATTTTTTTTTTGGAACGTGAGGTGGGGTTAAACATGCAATTATGAAAGATTTGAGAGGTATGTTGGCAATTATGAAGATTTAGGAGGTAAATATGCAATTATGGAGGATTTGGGGGGTATATAGCCCAAAAACCCTTAAAAAACCATAGGCAGCAAATTTTCTAATAAGTGGACAAGGTGGAAGGGTTTTCGTAAGGAAAATAAGTACTTAAATTTCTCAAAGTTCACTCAACTTTACACTTGTATACTATCTGCATTTTACACTTGCATATTCTTAATTTTTAAAGACAACACGTTAGTGCCTTTTATTATCCAGACTTTAGAATAGTCTCCAAAACATGCTCATGTGAGTGACATGATAAATTTAGAATATTTTACCTCTTTAACTTGCTTAAACCACAAATATACCTACCTCAGTTCTGCCTTAATCTTCTCTCACATTAATTTTGCCTTGGAAACCAAATTTACAATTCCTCTTATTTCTCCCCCCCATTTCTCCACACTTATTTTCAGGAATTTTCACACTATTGAAACACATTCAATAACACAATTTCTACAAATTATCAAAACTATCGATACTATTCAAAATATAACTGAAACACGTACAAAATATTCTCAAAAACCATGCAAATTTATATAATCTATTCAACAATCCCTAACTCAAAACTATATAAACCCATCAATATAAAAAAGTGGAGTTCTGAGAAAGGACGTACTTGGTTAAGTTCCAAATTGCACCCAAATAATAGAGGGTTGTCAATTTCCAACGACAAAGATTGATTATTGAAGAAAATGATTAAAGAGTAAAAGGGGAAAAGTTTTTAACCTCGGTCTATTTCACGGGACCTTTTTTCGTACTTTTAGCAAAATTAAACAGAGAGAAACTCTAGTGCATATAGTTGGGAAAACCTTTTGGTAATGGTCAGGCTAAATTTCACAAAGCCCCTATCAAGTTTGGCGCTTCCCAGATGACCACGCTTAACTTTCAAATTGTAATAAAAACACCCCTCATGTTTTTGGATTCTCCGAGAACACCAACTTTAATTTTTTTTTGCGAAAAACCCCCCAACGGCTTTACTTTGGTGGGTTTTCTAAACTTAAGGAAGGTTTGGTAACATTTTGAAAATTAAGGGGGTGATAGGACTGTGTTCGTACAATTAACTTAGTTTGATGAATAACAAACATTCATATTAGTTTAATATATGTTTGAGATGTTGTATACATATTACAAGAAGTTAGAATCAAGTTCAGAAGTGAAAAGAACTAGAGAACAAGTTAATTACAGTTAATCCCGAAAAAATATCAGAAGCTAAAATCAACTTTGAAAATATAGGAGTAGCCGTCACTCTGTCACGAATCTACAGAAATAAACGAAACTTGATACAAAGGTATATATCTCGAGATATAAATGTTTTAGAGAGACAGGGTCAAAACAATCAGCAGCCGGCTTGATGGTGAATAATTGATGATTGAATAGGTCATCGATAACAAATTTTTTCAGAGATGTTTTGATCATTGATGATCCATATCTCTCATCGATGATTAGAAGTCATTGATGACTCCTCTCGATCATTAATGATTCTCAAGTTGTTTTATGTTTTCAAAATTGAATCATAGTCGTTTATTGCAGTTGTGTATACGGTTTCTTTCTCTCATTTTTCATAGAAGTTCCTGAGCTATTTTGAGAGAGAGAGAGAGAGAGAGAGAGAGAGAGAGAGGTAGAGGTATTTAATAATATGTACCTAAAGTTGCAAGTATACAACTATCAAGTTATAGTATAAAAAGTTATCGATTCCACAAGGAAGGTGTTGTAGGAGTTAATCAAAATCGGTTCTTATATTGTGTGTGTGACAATTAGGAGTGTGATAAAAGTGATGATTGTGGAGAGATTAAGAGAGTGTTTGTGAATATGTGAATAAAACAAAACTAGATAAACTAGATTAAGAGAGTGTTTGTGAATATGTGTGAATAAAACAAAACTAGATTGAGTGAGGAGGAAGAATGATGGAGAAAATAGAAGAAAATAAAACAAACAAATAAAAATCAAGAATAAAAAGGAAAAACAAGAAAGTAAAGATGGAGGATTCAATTAAAGATATGAGGAATCTAGAATTGAATCACTAGCTAATCTCACTTATAAAATATGAACCATTCTCTTTTATCACATTCGATTTTAGATTTATTAAGTATAGACTATCAAACCACTTAAGGAAAGCATAACCTAACAAATTATCATCTAAGCAAAATTAATACTCATGAAAAGAATAACAGCTAAATAGAAATTCTAGAATTCCTTCTACTAATTAGTTCTTTAGTTAACTATCCTAAACATGATCATTTTAAGCATAAGAGAATGATTTACAAATTATGAAAGAAATAAAACTTAGTTTCATGCAATTTCTAGAGTTCCCACAAGAATTAGTTTCACATCTTAGAAAAGGACAATTTCCTAGAGGGTTCTAGCCTCAAGGTGAATCAAAGAAAAAGAAAATAAATAAAAATAATTTCCTAGAGGGTTCTAGCCTCAAGGTGAATCGGGTTCTAGCCTCAAGGTGAATCAAAAAAAAGGAAAATAATAAAACTAATTTCCTAGAGGGTTCTAGCCTCAAGGTGAATCAAAGAAAAGAAAATAAACAAAAATAAAAACTAATCCCAAGAGGGTTCTAGCCTCAAGGCGAATAGTGCAAGAAAATAAAATCTAAACTACAAAATAAATGCAAGAATTTAAAGCGAGAAAGTAAAGACATGAAAGTAAATCTACTCTACAAGCATGAAAATAAATTTAACTCAAGAGGGTTCTAGCCTCATGAATATTTAACAACAAGAAAAAAAATATTACAAGAAAATAAAAGATAAAAGAGAAAACTTACATTCCAAGAGGGTTCTAGCCTCTGATGAAGGCAAATGTTCATCTTGATCTCCATCTTCGTCTCATCTTTATCTTCATGATCAAATAAAGAGAAGAAAAGAAAAAATGAAGAGGTGAAAAAATTCTTTTATTAATTGTAACAAAAGTTACAATTTTAGAAGGTCTTCTCAATTAAGAGTAACCATCCTCTTCAAATAGAGTTATTATAAAATTTTTCACACTCAAACCTCTCACCCTCTACCCTTATTTATAGCCTACAGTAATGAAGGAGAACCCTTGGATGAAACTTGGAGATCAAGGATTAAAATCTAGCAACAAATCTGGTTCTGCCGCTCACCAATCGGTTGACCAATCGGTTGGCCAACCGATTGGTTTGCACAGTTTTAATTTTTTTGTGATTTCTTGACCCGATTTCTTCATGGATCATTGAACTTTCTTAGGCCTTCTTTTATCTTCATATTTGGGCTTCAATAAATTATAAAAAATCAGGGAGTTTGAGTCTTTTGGGCTTTTATTCATTATTTTTTTATTAACCTGCAAATTAAGATAAAAACAATTCTTAGTGGTATATTTATTTATAGGAAGTAGATGATGATGGTATAAAATTATAATAAAAATGTGATTATCAAATCTACTTTTGCAGGAATCGCGGTTGTATTTAGCACATACAACAAGCCTTTAAATCCCTAGGTTATCCTAGTGGACAAGTTGTAGTCTCGTGAGGGCTTGCAGTGAATATACCCACAAAATTCAGTCAATTTGCCAATTTAAAGAAGTTTATGACTAATTAATTCACTTGATATATTTAAACATTCTAATTGAAACTAGTTATTACTCAAGAAAACGTTTTTATATATAACTCCAAGGTAAATCTCTTAAAAATCTTTTCATTATAGTTATAGAAAACCAAGTCTAAGTTCAAATTTAATTTAAAGGTTGTGAAAAGAACATGCTAACTCTTTGTTTTAACTAATTTTCAAGTCTCTTAATCAATTTATTTTTCAAAAACATATATACAAATATAACTATATATATAAAAATATTGTTAGTAACAATATTGTTTTAACTCTTTATTCCTTGGTGATTTTGTTCTTCTTGATCGGGCTTTCTAAGTGATCATTTAACGAGTTTTGGGGTAATGAATCCCAACCTAATTGGGCTTAGGTCAATAAGCATGGAAATACTCATTAGGCTTAATTACTCGGTCAACTTAGGCTTAGTAAGATAGAACCACCTTGGATTTTAAGAGAATTTTAATTGGTGCCTATTTTCTACTCTTCTTCTCAAAGTTAGTTTTTAATAATATGTGTGTGTGTGTGTGTATGTGTGTGTATCCTAAAAATATTTAGATCAAGACAACTTGAAATTTTTTTTCAACTCTAAGCTAAGCATGCAAAAACTTCATTACTTTAATTAAAGGTCTAAGTTAAGACTTAAAAGTGAAGTATACTACTTTGAAAATTATTTCTTAAGAAATTTATTTAGAGTTATCATAAAAGGTGAACTTGAGTATAAAACTAACTAAGAATTAGAAAATTTAAAAATTATCAAATAGATCAATTATTAGTCAACTCTATTAAGTTGGCAAGTGACACTATTTTTATGAAAATGACATAAAAAGAAAAATGGTAAGATAAAGAGGAAAAATAACTAAGATAAAGAGGAAAAATTGACTAGTCCCCACTCCCACACCTAAATTTTATATTGTCCTCAATGCAAACTCTATGATGCACAAAGTAAAGCAGATAAGAATTGAAGCACTTACATTTATTCGTTGACCTAGAATCGATAAAAATCTGCATTACCTTTGATATGAGGGGAATGAAGTCAAAAATTTACTCTTGTCTCTTTTTTTATTTTTTTTATTTTTCAAAATTTTTTCATATATCCTTTTTTCATATCTTTTTTTTTGAAAACGAACAACAAACTCTCACATGAGAGAAGAATAAATTCTTTTATCATTATTCCGAGACAAAAATAAAGATGTAGAATGAAAAATTAAACATGAAAAGCTCATACTCTACACCAAATTCTACCTTATAGCTGAAAATTCTACCCGAATTTTAAAAAATAAAAATAATATAATCAATGATGTGCTTAAATTCTGAATATTCCAAGATTTTCAATGATATTTGCAGAATTGAAGGTAGGTATTTATGGTGTTATGCATTTTGAACTTAGATTCCTTGTTAACAAAAGTTTGACCCATCACAACCAGTTCTTCTTTAAAATTTCCTTAAACATAAGATTTATGTTTGAGGGTTGAAAATTTAGTTGTTGTTTATTTTCTAAGATTCTAAGTTCATCAAAAAGAGTTCTTCTAAAGTTGGGTTAAAGAAGCATGAATTTAACACGCTTCCTCGCTCAAAGACTCGACCGATTTTTCTAATATCATTCCTCACCAAAGATTTCTTCAAAACTTAGATCGACTCATTTTCTTCTTTGGGATAATATATATATTGAAGAAAAGGTGGATTAGGATTTTCCATTGGTTTAGTCTCAAAAATTAGTTCAACACAAATTAAATGATTGGTAGTATCCCTAATCCAAACTTGCATACACAAAACAAAATTCTTTTTGGATTTTTTAACTAAAAATGGAAAAACAATTTCTAAAAAATAAAAGTTAGTTTTTTTTCTTTTTTTTTTAAAGAAAACTAAAAGACCTAAAAGATTAATGAGAGAAGAAAAGAAGGATAAAAGAAAAATCTAACTAAAACAAATCAAGAGCAATTACTTTGTATCAATCGCCCTTAATTCTAAGGTTAAGCCTAGACTCAACTAGACCGGCTCCTAACTAAAAACTCCTTTAGTGAAAAGATTAAAGTTTACTCTACGCTTAGCCAGGTAAGGATAGTACTAGAGGGAGGTCAATGACCGTTATACATCGCTCCTGCGAGCACTTTACGTAACCCCTAAAACTTGCCTTAGACACCAACTGATTCAAGTAAACTTAAACCGGTTCACTTAAGGATTTCTTATTCCTTAATGAGCTCGAATACTTAGGGGCCAAAGTCTAATGAGTTTTAAAAGGCTTGGGTTTGTGTAGTGAGAAATTAGTGATTTGTGGGCTAAGGAAAGGGTGATGAAATTCCTCACTTTATCTTGATTAGTGAGTTTTTACCTTTAAGAATATTTTCAAGTGAGTGTCAAATCAAGATGCTTAAATCACTTTGGTGAATTCCTACTATTATATGCAATGCAACCCTAGGAATTAAAAGTAACTACAAAAGAATGCAAAATAAAATATTTTTATTTTTTTTAATAAGATTATCAATCAAACAAATGTGAGAAAGAGAGCTCTTGTTTGGATTTATTCTCTTGTTAGTAAAAGTCCAAGTGGAGGGTGAATTTTATTAGGGCCGACGAAAGAAATTATTTTTTTAAAAATTTTATTAGTTCCTAATTATCTCTAATGTGAAAAGCCTAACTAAGGGTGGAATTGAAAATACTAGAAAGAGAACTTACCATAAGCAAGAGGGTTCTAGCCTCTTGAAGGCAAATCTTCAATGTTCAATCTTTAATCCTTCAAAGTTGTTCCTTCACACTAAAACACAAAAATTAAAGAACCAAAATAGAAAAATTCTAATTACAAGCACTTTTCCCGGCAACGGCGCTAAAAACTTGATAGGAAATTTAATAAAATGTACCTAAAGTTACAAGTATACAACTATCAAGTTATAGTATAAAACGTTATCGATCCCACAAGGAAGGTGTTGTAGGAGTTAATCGAAATCAGTTCTTATGTTGTGTGTGCGACAATTAGGAGTGATAAAAAATGTGGTTGTGGAGAGATTAAGAATGGTTGTGAATATGTGCAAAATAAAACAAAACTAGATTGAGTGAGGAGAAAAATGATGGAGAAAATAGAAGAAAATAAAACAAACAAATAAAAATCAAGAATAAAAAGGGAAAAGAAAGTAAAGATGGAGGATTTAATTAAAGATATGAGGAATCTAGAATTAAATCCACTAGCCAATTTCACTTATAGATTATGAACTATTCTCTTTTGTCATATTCTACTTTAGATTTATTAAGCATAGTGTTAGTTCTCTTGTTTTGATGATGATTTACAAACACCATTATTGGTACTAATTGCTTGTTGAGTGATATTGTAGATTACAAGTTATTCAAGCAATTTAGTGCCTTTATTGGAGGATTGGATGGAACATGAAGCTACAATGATGATATCTAGGAGGTGGAGGCAAATTGGTGAAGCAAAGCTATCAAGAGCCAAAACGATATGCAAAAGCTTCATCAAGATTCAAGCAAATATCAATTTCAAGATATTGTACTTACATGAGTGAGATATTTGCAATTCTTTATTTCTCTCTACTACTTAATGTAGGCTAGTAGCAAGTTAGATAACATTTGAAGTTATTGGGATAACACACTCACACATTTTCAGTATCAGATTTTGATACTTTTGATAAACGATAAGATTTAACAAATACAAGGACCTTTTGCAAAATATCTTTTCAAACATGCACCTAACATGCACGATACACACTTTTGGTTTCTATTGCAAAACAAGTTAAAATTAAGAATTTATTGTATTCATGGTTCATTGACTTTATCACATTAATTTATATCTTATATAAAGTCCATAAACCAAATCACAAGATCTCAATACTTGTTCATGTTCAAAATCATGCTTTTCACATATCGTATTTTTCATGATTTTGCAAAACAGATGAGTTTTAACAATTAGAAAATGCAATTTGAAAAATTTCTTCGTTTACATGTTTATCTTTATATATACAAACATTTTCCCAATTTTTACTAATTTTGGAGTTGTTTTGTTATTTTCAATTGAGTTTACAAAAGACGCTTTCATCAGTTTTTAGAAACTGTTTATCTGTGTTCAAATAATTATTTCTCACAAATGGGAAGTGATATTTCAGAAATTCTTTTGTAACATGTTTACCTATATCTTATAACCTTTCCTAAATATTTCATAATATTTGGAGTTAATTTACTATGTCAAATTGATTTTACAATGTCAAGCATTTTAGCAGTTTTCAGAATCTGAAATATCTGTCTTTAAATAATTATTTATCTCAAATGGGAAGTGATATTTTAGAAATACTTTCTAAAATGTTAATATACATGTTTAGAAACGTTTCGCAAAATTTCATGATTTTAGAGTTGATTTACTATTTTTAATTGATTTTACAAAACTAGATATATAAATTTCCAGAATGCTGGATTTTGGGGTATTTTGGTCTTTTCAGCCTATAACGGATAGTAACGGCTAGTTTTTATTTTTGAACGTTTTTGCTGGGATTTTCTTGGGTTTTAGGCTTTGTCTCTTCATCCTATATATACCCCATGCCCTCATTTATTTCAGTAACAATTAAGAAGATTTTAAACACATTTTGAAGAGTTTTGGTGTTTATTGAGCTCAAATTTTCATTTGATTTCACACTTACAAATTCCACATCCCAAGCTTCATTTGAAATCTCTTGCTCTTGCCATAGGACTGTTGTAAGAGAGAGTTTTTCTTCCATTTGTGACTGTGGAGAGCTTGATCTCGTGGAGATCTATTGTGTTGGTTGTGAGATCTTAAGAGGAGATCGTTGTGTAGAAGTTCCGGCTTTCAAACCGGATTGTGATAGTGAAATTCTCCTCGAAGTGGGGAGCGGGACGAGGTCAGCGGACCGAACCTCGTGAACATATCGCGGTCATCATATTGGCTAACTATCTCTAACCTCTCTCTTTATTGCTATTTTGTTAATTTTAGTTGGCAAATTGCATTGATCATTTTAAATTGCACATTTATTGTCAAATAGCCCTATTCACCCCCCTCTAGGGCATTTTCACATAGACTATCAAATCACTCAAGAAAAGCATAACCTATCAAATTATCATCCAAGTAAAATTAATACTCATGAAAAGAACAATAACTAAATAGTAATTCTAAAATTCCTTCTACCAATTAGTTCTTTAGTTGATTATCCTAAACATGATCATTTTAAGCACAAGAGAATGATTCATAAAATATAAAAGAAATTAAACTAGTTTCATACAATTTCTAGAGTTCCTACAAGAATTAGTTTCACATCTTGAAAAATTACAACAAAAAAATAAATGAAAGGAAGAGAAATAAAATAATTCCCTAGAGGGTTCTAGCCTCATGGTGAATCAAAGAAAATAAAAATAAACAAAAACAATTCCCTGTGGTCTAGCCTCAAGTTGAATCAAAGAAAAGAAAAATAAATAAAATAATTCCCTTGAGGGTTCTAGCCTCAAGGTGAATCAAAGAAAATAAAATAAAACTAATCCCAAAAGGGTTCTAGACTCAAGGTGAATAGTATAAAGAAATAAAATCTAAGCTATGCAAGAAAATAAAATCTAAGCTATGCAAAGAAATAAATCTATACTATAAAATAAAGACATGAAATTAAAGCAAGAAAATAAAGACATGAAAGTAAATGCATCAAAATAAATCTAATTCAAGAGGATTCTAGCCTCATGAATATTTAACAATAAGAAAAATAAATATTATAAGAAAATAAAAGATAAAAGAGAAAACTTATATTCCAAGAGGGTTCTAGCCTCTTGATGAAGACAAATCTTCATCTTAATCTTCATCTTCATCTTATCTTCATTTTTATGATCAAATAAAGAGAAGAAAAGAAAAATATGAAGGAGTGAAATTTTTTTTTATTAATTGCAATAAAAAGTTATAATTTTGGAAGGACTTCTCAATTAAGAGTAACCCTCCTCTCTAAATGGAGTTATTATAAATTTTTCACACTCAAGCCCCTCACCCTCTACCCCTATTTATAGCCTACAGCAATGAAAGAGAAACCTTGGATAAAACTTGGAGATCAAGGATTAAAATCTAGCCACAAATCTGGTTATACCGCTCACCAATCGGTTGACCAATCAGTTGGCCGACCGATTGGTTTCCGCAGTTTTTATTTTTTTGTGATTTTTTGACCCGATTTTTTTATGGATCCTTAAGTTTTCTTGGGCCTTTTTTTGTCTTCATATTTGGGCTTCAATAAATGGTAGAAAATCACGAAGTTTAAGTCTTTTGGACTTTTATTCATTATTTCTTTATTAACCGCAAATTAAGATAAAAATAATTATTAGTGGTATATTTATTTATATAAAAGAGATGATGAGAATATAAAATTGTGTAGCGCTTGAAAATACTTACAAGATCCCCAAACCAACTTCGTGATGTGGAGTCGGCGAATGACAACCCATCGAATGATACGGACGCCGAATCGTTAAGACGAACTCGACGGCGAACCCATAGCGCCACAAGCACGGCTTAAACCGGACTTGAATAGACGACGGATCCCAGACCGCTGAACCGAACAAACCAAGAGTTAGTCCCGAACCAAATACGCATCGAACCTAAGTCCCGAGAAGGCCAAGAGTCGAATAAGCGTGGCCTAAACCCGAGAGACCGAGAAAATGGTGAAACGGGCGAAAAACGGCGAACGGCTGGGCCGCTAACTTGGCCGAAGTTACCTCTGCCAAGGGCCGGCGGTTCGGCCACAATGGCCGAGCCACTGCCAACTTGGCCGAGGTGCTCGGCAAGTGGCCGAGGCAGCCGCCACCATGGCCGAGCCACTCGCTAACTTGGCCGAGGTGCTCGGCCAAGTGGCCAGGAGGCTCGCCACCATGGCCGAGCCACCTCGCCAACTTCACCACCATGGTCGAGCCACCCTACCACCGAGGTGGCTCGCCAAGTGGCCGAGCTGCGACCCCCTATTGTATAAATAGGGGGTCTTGTTGATGGAGAGGGGCTTCTTCTGGGGATTTTTTGGGACTTCGAGCTTCGGAGGACTTCGGATTACGGCGGATTAGAGAGGACTTCGGGCTCGGGATTTTCGACGATTTTCTGAAGAGTTCTCACAAGATCCGCGAGCCGTCGACGCACCGTTCCGAGCACCGGTGAGCACAAGTCCAGCCGACGTCTGATCTACAAGCGGAAGGTAATCGAATTGGTCGAACTACGATACCCTCTAGGTTAAGCTTCGCCTTAATCTCGTGGATAGCCGTGATTTCTCCTTATAGATCTCACCCGCCCGGCGATCCTCTCCTTCGCGGAGTGCGATCCCAGCGCATCCTCTCCTTCGTGAGTGTGATCCCCTCAGGCGCTTCGTTTCCTTCGTGAAACGAGCCCCTTTACATCTGTAGTTCCAGAACCCGGGTCTCTATCTGGATCGGAATTGCGCGGTGGTCCACGGACACAAAAAGTCCCCGGCACAGGCAAAGAACCCACGCAAGCGAGGACCTCGATATAACAGAGATCCTCGTGTTTGTTCACAAGGATAAAAGTTGTAATCTTTTTGATTTTCATTGTAAGCCTTAAAATAAAAGGCGATATTTCTCTTTGAACTTTGTTGTAGGCCAAAGAAGCTGTAAGCAAGTTCAAATCAATGACAATCATCCCAACTTTTACCGCGAACAAGTCGGGCGACTGGAGCCACCACCTCCTGATCGGAGGTCGCTGCCGCGAACCGCGATCCCTATCCGGTGGAAGAAGAGGTCGAGTTCGAAGTTCGACAGGAGAAGTTCGAGGAATACCTATCCTCACTCCCTCTCCAGATTCCCCGCCTAAGAAGGTCTCCGCCGCAAGGAGAACCCGATGGGCTTCGATGTAGAGCCCTGATGGCGAAGTCCAACCTCACGCCGCAGTAGCGAAATCCCTTCGCTCAAGTCCGGATGGCGCTCGAGATGAACGCCGACGATGCTCGGCCTAGCGAAGCTCGCCAAAGGCGACGACAAAGCATGGCCAAGCTTGCCAAGGCCATGCAATCCGTGGATGGGGTCCGCTCTGGCGGATCTAAGATCCAGCTTACGCAGAGGCTTCACCTCAAGTGATCGACGGTTTATCCAAGCCGCCAACCAACGAGGGTTCCACAACCGGAACCTCCACACCAGATGACTGAAGCCGCCAAGACTCTTATGCAAGCACGCTTGGTGCGCCAGTCGTGAGTTGAAGAAAGAGGTGAGGAAGAAGCCGCTAACATACCACCGTGTTTGAGGCCCAAGTCTACGGTGCCCCAACCCCAGCTTGCCCACGCCCGTCTCAAGACTTAAGCCAAAGGCGCACGTTGGTAAATTCAGCCAAAGTTCAAGTCCGACGGCGCCAAGGTCAAAGGTGCTCAGACTCAACCGGTGGTGAAGCCACCCCGCCACCACCACCAAACCAACTATCAAAGATCGCGGTCCTTGAAGGGATCACGGGTCACTCCTCATACAGAGGCCGCACCCGCTCCATAAAGGACCGAGACTGACATCTCCAACCGGATTAAAGATCGAAGTCCGAGTCCTCAAACTTCACGCCACATAAGCGAAGTCAAGGCGAAGTTCGTTCGGTAGTTTTGGCCATTCTGAAGAGACGCCGCCCGATGACGACGACGCTATACCCGAGATTACGCCAACACACGGCATTGCTCCGACACCCACCGACGAACCGTACTACCATGCAAGGGTAATGAAAATCTCAAAGGATTCCCTAAATTGACGCAGCCATGCTTGTGCTCCAAGCTCATCAAGACGGTGCTCTCGAGTGCAATTGCCATCAAGAAGCTCCGTAAAGGGTGTCGGCCTTCCAGACTTAGCACAAACACGCCAAGACCTAGGTCAAGGCGATTCCAAGAAAAGATGACATCCCGAGAGGATGAGCTGCCGAGGTCACTAATAATATGACCAAAGAAAGAACCATCGCCACGCTATTCCTAGCCGATCAACGCTAACCCGCTTATGTCCGACTATCCGACGGTCCGTGATACGATAAACTTCAAGGGAATACCCATGAGGATGATGCGCCGGATATTGGCTCGCAACGATCCGATCATACCGTATCAGCGGGAAGCCCCTAAGAAACGCTTTATGATCGCATGCATCAAGTGGCCAAAATGCTAGACAAGCGCTGAATAAACAACGGAAAACTTCAAGTTAGAAATGGAGTTGGCCATGCATCGATGAGAGAAATGCATGACCAACAGATCCAAGCCTTGACGAAACATCAAGGTGAATCAAGTCGCGATCAACGCTGATGAAGATGATAGCGATTCGCATCGTGAGGAAGCACAAGAAGATGATAACCTCCGAACCTCAAGAACGGCAAAACATAGATGTTGTTGCTCAGAAAGCCAGAAGATCAAAGACTTGAGAGCAAAATCAACTCATTGATTTCGCCAAGAAGTAAAGAAGACAGTATTCCTTGCCCATACCCGAGGGAGTGGGAATCAACCCTGCCGAAGTTTAACTTAATAAACTTCACACCATTTGACGGAAGGGTTTCCGACGCAGACTTGATTTATTTCAAGTCACACCTCTGGAGTTATTTCCGCAACGAACCCCCGATGGTTCGGTCATTCGCTTACACTGCGGTCGCTTTCGAATGGTACCGCCTCAAGCCGGAGCATTCACAAACCGACGACATGGAGTCTAGCTTCCTACCAATTTCTTTGATGACGATACCGAGGTATCGATCGACATTGCTCGACGAAGCGTAAAGACGAGAAACCGTGGATATCTTTGTCAAACGATTCTAACAAGGCAATGAACCCGGGATCCAATAACGAGGAGTTCATCCTCCAAACTCACAAGAACTTATCGATAGATGTGCTTGAAGCAATGGGTACAGCACCATCGATAACGTGGAAGGACACGAAGGTTCGTGGAGAGCAAGCCGAGAGGTTCCTCAAAAGGAAAAAGGCGAGAGAGAGTGGCCGACAAGCGGAAGCGTAACTTTGTCCCGCGGCAAAGGAAAAAGCAAGCAAAGGCGGTTCGCGAACAAACGTTCTAACTCCAACCAACGGCGGCGGCCAGCGGCCTTGTGAGAAGCGCGCCCATAACGAGCACAATCAACGTGGCAACTGGGCCCAAGCGAGGCAGATTCCGAAGTCCTATTCCTTTAGGGACGGCGAGATTCCGGTCTCTTCAAATATCTTGTGGAAAATAACAAGATCAAGCTCCTCCGATTCGTAATCAAGAGGAAGCAATGAAGACGAATGACCCAGATCTTGTCGCGTACCATAGGGCGGTTCATCACCCACTAAATCTGTTTGACCTTAAGGACAAAATCCGGGCTTTAATTGATGTAGGGTCATCACTATGAAGCCGCCCAAAGAAAAGAAGGTCGGGCGAATCACGGTGTCCATAAGCCGGTCGGTGCGTTGACATGGTTTGACCACGAACCGATGGTCAAAGTCGCGGTGAAGGCGGTAAATGGCGACCCACAAACAACGCCGAGAAAGGACTTGTATCATTATCTGACCCGAATGGCGAAGTCTTGTGGGTCCACCCGCATCTACTTGAAGATGAGCAATGGGTAGCCTCTTCTTCGTTGAAGAAAAAGCCGAAGCGAAGGAAAGGCATGCCATGCTACTTCGCAATTTTGGAGGGAGCGATGAGCAGTGGTGACATTCGGTGTCAGAAGGGGCACGAAGCCCGCCACCGAGGAGTGGACCGCAGTACAAGTACAAGTACCGAAGTCCCGACCCTAATGCCAAGAGCGCTATCAGTGGGGGTACCAACAACACCCCGCTTGCAGCGAAAGATAAACCACGAAGTTCAACTCCGGCGGTCGATTCGGTCGCCCGATTGGAAGAGATAAGCGGGAACCGAACTCCCATATAAACTGACGTGATGGCACAATTGGCTAATATTCCCGCAAGGATCACTCTATCTGAGTTGTTGCGGTTATCAAAAGAGCGAGAAGCTCTTCAAGCCACGCCGATTCGGAGTTTTCCTCACCCAGTTGGCCAAGTTCGGAGAGTCGGCCCGGCAATGCAACCTTGCGACTAGACACTTCCCCGCATCACTTTTACAAAGGAGGATATGCGAGGCGAATTCCAAGCACGATAGGCGCTATACTTCAGGGTATATTGGCTCGGTGAAGTTAACGGATCCAAGTCGATCCAGGGTTCGGCTATGAGCATCATGCCCTGCGCCTCATGTATCATCTTGGAATTCACGCGATGGTAGCGAGGCACAATGATTTATGGATTTAACACCGGTGGTCGGCGGCTTGGTAAGATCGGATAAAGTGCCAAATGGGGACTTAAAGTCGAAGTCACTGCTATGTGATTGGCGGAGACTTCCTATAACTTATTGTTGGATTGACCTTGGATCCACAATAATGTTATAGTCCCTCTACTCTTCATCGGTGTCTCAAATATGTAGACCACGAATAATGAGTCAAAGGCGGTGGTGTGGACAAACAACGTTTAAGGGGATGGAGAATTATTTCAGCGATTCTCTCCTCTGATAATGAGTCGGCGAATCATCGGCCCAAGAATGCGGACAGCGGTGAAGAAGGCGTCTGCAGCAGGGCTTGGTTATAGTGGAGGTTTTGTTTTAAATGACATTGTACCCCTTGTAATCAATCTTGGCGATGAAGAATCGTCGGGATGATTGTAATTGGCAAATTGCCGATGAATCAATAAATGGCGATTTAGAGTATCCTTTGTCTTTGAATGATGTGATGACAGTTTATACAATGATCCGAGTTGCACTCGCCAACTCTGGCCATCTTGCTTTACAAAAGCAGCTCAGACTCCTTTGGGACAAGACTCGCCATCCCACTAAGATCAAGTAGTGAAAAAGACTTGGTTTACTAAAAGGAGATGCGCTCCAAATAATCACTTCTTCAAAACCATGAAGACTATTAATGGACCTATCCTCCACACATTCGATATAGTCCAAACACCGGGTATCATGAAAAGATGGGGGTACAACTTGACACAAGGAGAAGGTCTATGTTTTGGGCGAGGTCCTCGAGTCCCTCCCAGAGCGCATATGTCCCAAAAGGAAGCCGGATAACTACTATGCATTCAGACGGGATTGGGATACTAATCCTCGAAGATGAATGCTCGTGGTCGATTGATAATAATCCACCCTGAGGGAGACTCGACATTCGCCCGATTCTTCTGGCTGGGATTCGACACCACCTTGGACAAGCTTTCAAGGCTTTGATGTCAAATATGGCTATGGTCGATCCCGCCATCGCTTGAGAGTGATGAAGACATGCCAACATGGGAAGACCCATGGATCCATCAACTCCAAGAGCAGCTTGGGGACAGGTTCAACAAAGAGAACCCCCACTAAGGATGAGGTAGTCCAGTTAATATGGGTGATGGAGAGCATCCTAAGCTCATTAACATCAGAATATGCTTTCGAAGAAAAGGAAGAGTTGATTGCCCTAATCGTGAGTATATCGATGTATTCACCGAGTTACGAGGACATGCCGACTCGACTCCTAATGTGGCAACACACACGCCAACATCAAGCGGATGTCAAACCCGCAAGCAACAAAGAAAGACAGCTTCCCCACAAATATTAGAGGCAATCGTTGACGGTGAAGAAACTCATAGAATCGATTCATCGAGGAAATTCAAGATCCGGATTGGGGGCTAATATAGTCCCGGCCATGAAGAAGAATGGTTCGATTAGGATCTCGGTCGACTATAGAGACTTGAACGCCGCTTGCCCCAAAGATGACTTTTCTCTACCAATCACCGATGTCATAGTCGACAATACGGTGGATTTGAAAGAATGTCGCTCATGGATGGTTTCTCGATACAATCGATCAAGATGCACCCCGATGACGCCAAACACACAGCCGCTCGAACGCTTCATCGGGATATATTGCTACACGGTCATGCCGCTCGCCTCAAAATGCCGGGCGAACATACCAACAGCAATGACGAGATTTTCCAGATCATCTTCGAAAACGGTCGAATGCTACGCCGACGATTTGGTCGTGAAAAGCCGGACAAAGGAGATCACATCAAAGATCTTAGAACGGTATTCAACTCATGCGACTCATCGCCTAAAGATGAACCCCGCCAAATCCTTCCTTGGGATGTCCAAAGCAAGTTCCTGCTTGTCGCCACCGCACAAAGGAATCCACGCCGATCCCGACAAAGTGAAGGCGATTCAAGAGTTGCAACCTCCGAAACTGAGAACTCGGGGTTACAAGGGCGACATGACATCCGACGGTTCATATCGAACCTATCCGAAGTGCCAACCGCTCTCTGTTGAACAAGAAGGGCGGTCGCTTATTTGGGACGACGCCGCCGAAAGCCGCTTGAAGAGATCAAATCGATCTCGCTAAACCTCCCGCTCTTGTTGCACCGCGTCGAAAACCGCTTTTGATCTACGCCAAGGCAACGGATCACTCGTTGCTTTACTCGCAAGACGACGATAGCGGTCACTTAACAGCAAAGTATTACCCGAGCCAACATTAGTCGCGGCCGAAGTCTCGATATCCAATGGTCGAGAAGTAGTGCCTTGCATTAGTGTTCGCGATGAAAATGCGCACTATTTAGTCGACGTGACGATTTATGTTATCTCTAACGAATCCAACCGGATATTTATGACCCAGCCGGCCTCGATGAGTTGGCGCTGGCTTAAATGGGCCTTGCTCTTGTGCCAATATGGCTTGTATTTCAAACAACGAAGTCACCAAAGGACAAGCGATTTGTGATCTCTTGGTCGCCAACCGACAACGGACGCAGCTTGAGCTATATGATGATCTTCCGATGAAGTTCAAGAAGTCAACACTACATCGCACCAATAAATATGGCGATTGTATTTTGACGAGCCTCTCGAGCTACCAATGTGGCAAGTGCCCCGGATGTTCTAAGATTTCCACGGAGTCGGGTTGTCTTAGTTTCCCGGAATCATGTCATGCCCCGTGCTTATTCACTCATCAACCTTGCTCTAATAACGAGTGAATACAATGCGCCACTTATTGGACTTAGTTTCGCCAAGGAGCCGGGGTCAATATCTCGCCGCACGGCGATTCGCAATTGATAGTTAAGCAAGTCCGGTGACTACGGTTAGGAACCCCGATCCGTCCCCTATCATCGTAGCCGTGGAGATGGCGTACTCATTCAAGAATTCTTCATCGAGTATATCCCACGCCCAAAACGCCACGCAGATGCACCGGGCTACGTAGTCGTGGTCGTTAGCACAACCTTCCGAGACCGAGCAATTAGTTACGGTCGACTCACCACTCTTCGCACTCAATATATGATGGGGTACAAGAAGACAAAGGGTAGTTACCAAAGAGGTACATGCAACCCAAACCAATGGAGCCCCGAGATTGGCGCTTCCTATCATCGACTACGCCTTGCACGGTATTCGCCGTAAGACGAAGGGAGAGAGAGTCAATCCGAGAAGAGCTCCAAGATTCTTCTACCACGGAGACCCGTGATGTTATATCGCCGGGGCATGATGGTCTTTACTCCGATGCCTTTCAAACAAGGAGGCGTAAGAGGTCCTTCGAAGCACACGAAGGTGAATGTGGTGCGCACCACCGGTCCCAAGCTCTACGATCGAATCAGAGAATGGGCTACTTTTGGCCCACAATGATTAATGACGAATCGAAGCACGCCGAAATGCCACGCGGTCAAATTCACGCAAATTATATGCATCACCGAAAGCAGCTGCATCCTTCGCCACATCCCCGCCATTCGAGACATGGGGAATGGACGCTAGGGTCCCATTTTTCCTCCGCCGCTAAAGGAGATCGGTTTATTCTAGCGATCACCGACTACTTCCAAGTGGGCGTATAATCCCGCTAAAAGAAGTCAAGGCGAGTACCGCTGCCAATTTATCAAACACCATGTCATCTACCGACACGGTGTTCCAAGACGGATCGCATGACAACGGTCCCCAATTCATCAAGAATTCCTTCATCGTTTTATGAAATTAAGATACAAGATGTCTCACAATGCCTTATAATCCAAAGAAGAAATGGATTAGCCGAAGCATTCAACAAGACGATCATCGTTCCACGGGCTTGTGAAGAGTAACAAGCAGACCGATGATAAACTCGAGAAGCACTCGGGCGATCGCGACGATCAGACGACGCCAACCGAGAGACCCCAGACTTCGGGTTTACTGCGCGGCGCTTCTCCGCTGGAAATCCAGATCCGCCACTTCAGACGCCTTTCAACAGATGACGATCAAGAACAACATCAAAAACGCCTCAAGAGCTTGAGATGTTAGATGAGAAGCTCGAGGCTCAACAATGCATTGAGTTCTACCAAGCTAGGATGTCGAGGGCTTTCAACAAGAAAGTTCGACAGAGAACCTTTAGAGAAGGAGATTTGGTCCTCACGCCGATTTAATCGATAATCCTCACTTCCAAAAAGAAAGGTAAATTAACCTAAATGGGAGGGTCCGCTTGTAATAGAAACGGTTCATCCAATGGTATGCGACGCCTAATTACCCAGTGGCGACGCAATTAATGCCGATAATGGGAAGTTCCTCAAGAAATACTACCCTTAGTATCTTCGTGATAACCCGCTTCAACGGAAGTTCCTCGGATGTGTTCCACTTTCCTTGAGGATAACCCTAGATTTATCCTCCATCATAATTTCCCCACCATCAAATTCCTTGACGGTGGGCCTATAAATTTTCTCGTACATTGCCACAATTCCTCTTGATTCCTTCTATGAACAAGAGGCCCAATTAAAATCCCTTTACGAGATAGAATATAAAATTTTCCTTCCAAGCATCGCACTTTTCGTGATAAACGGAGGGGTTCTTTCCATCTTTATCTTAGGTAGCCGATCAAGGTATGCGCCGGATATTTTCGCATCGTGTTGTCCGATCAAGGTCGCCCGAAGTCTCTTTCTCTCGAGTGGAGATCCCACTCTTAGTTCCATCTTCATCTTAGGTAGCCGAATCGGTATGCGGCGCGCCGATTTTCACTCAGTTGTCCAATCGGTCGCCGAGTCTCGGTTTCTGAGTGGAGATCCCACTCTTAGTTCCATCTTCATCTTAGGTAGCGCCGATCAAGGTATACGATTTTCGCATCGTGTTGTCCGACAAGGTCGCCCGAAGTCTTTCGGTTCGAGTGGAGATCCCACTCTTAGTTCCATCTTCATCTTAGGTAGCGCCGACCGGGTATGCGCCGATTTTCGTATCAGGTTGTCCGATCAAGGTCGCCTCGAAGTCTCTTTCGTTCTCGGAGTGGAGATCCCACTCTTAGTTCCATCTTCATCTTAGGTAGCCGATCAGGTATGCCGGGATTTTCGCATCAGGTTGTCCGGTGAAGGTCGCCCGAAGTCTTCGGTTCCTCGGAGAGATCCCACTCTTAGTTCCATCTTCATCTTAGGTAGCGCCGGTGAAGGTATCTTGTAGGGATTTTGGACCCAGGTTGTCCGTGAAGGTGCTGAGTCTCTTCGGTTCAGTGGAGATCCCACTCTTAGTTCCATCTTCATCTTAGGTAGCGCCGGTGAAGGTATCGCCGGGATTTTCGACCAGGTTGTCCGGGAAGGTCGCTGAGTCTCTTCGGTTCTCAGTGGAGATCCTCTTAGTTCCATCTTCATCTTAGGTAGCGCCGGTGAAGGTATCTTGTAGGGATTTTCGGACCGGGTTGTCCGTGAAGGTGCTGAGTCTCTTCGGTTCTCGGTGGAGATCCCACTCTTAGTTCCATCTTCATCTTAGGTAGCGCCGGTGAAGGTATCTTGGCGGGATTTTCGAACCGGGTTGTCCGCTGAAGGTCACGAATCTTTTAGGTTCTGGTGGAGATCCTTTTAGTTCCATCTTCATCTTAGGTAGCGCCGTGAAGGTATCAGCAGATTTTCAAACCGAGGTTGTCCGCTGAAGGTCACGGGTTTCTTCGGTTCGGGCGGAGATCCCTCTTAGTCCCAGTCTCTCTAGGTAGCCCCATTGAAGATGCAGCGGGATTTTGAACCGAGGTTGTCGCTGAAGTCACACGAGTCTCGGTTCTCGAGTGGAGATCACTCTTAGTTCCATCTCTCTCTAGGTAGCGCCGGTGAAGGTATGTAGGGATTTTCAGACGAGGTTGTCCGCTGAAGGTCACGCGAGTCTTTTCAATTCCTGGGAGGCCCACACTATGGTCTCATCGAGAAGCGAACATAAAGTTCCTTCTCTCACCTCAATCAATCTTAATCCGGTTCGGTCATTCTCCGGTCAAAGAAGGACCAAGGTTCATCTTGGGGAATTTCATCGAAGCCTAAGAAGGGATAAAGCCAGCGCTCTCCGCAGCGTTGCGGTTTAGTCTTTTCCGTGAAGAAGACACGAGTTGATTCGGGGCATTTTATCCGAAACCTAAGAGGGATAAAGCCAGCGCCACACGCTGTCCGTTTAGTCTTTTCTCCGATTGAAGAAGACACCGTGAGTTCATCTCGGGTATTTTATCCCGGCCTAAGAAGGGATAAAGCTAACGCCACACGCCGCTGTCGGGTTTAGTCTTTCTCCGATTGAAGAAGACATCAGAGATTCCGGGCATTTTATCCCGGCCTAAGAAGGGATAAAGCCAACGCAACACACGCTGTCGGCTTAGTCTTTTTTCCGATTGAAGACACCGAGTTCACCGGGCATTTCATCCCGGGCCTAAGAAGGATAAAGCCAACGCCACCACGCTTCGTTAGTCTTCCGTGAAAAGACGGAACCCACGATTCAACATCGTAGCATTAAGTCTAAGAGAGTTTCATTCTTTTAGCACAACGCTGTGTGTAGAACGGATTTAGATAATCTACATGCTAGCCCAACTCAAACGGTAGTTGGTAAAGGCTCATCAAAGCGTGAAAGGGCTAATAACCCTAAAGTCAACGCCACACGCTGCTGTCGGTTTAGTCTTTTCTCCATTGAAGAAGACACCGAGTTCGACCGGGGTATTTTATCCCGGCCTAAGAAGGGATAAAGCCAACGCCACACGGCTGCCGCTAGTCTTTCTCCGATTGAAGAAGACACCGTGAGTTCGATTCGGGGTATTTCGGCCCGGCCTAAGAAGGGATGAGTCTACGTAACACGCTGCTGTCGGGTGGTCTCTTGCCCGTAAAAGAGTACGGCCTATGTATTCAATATCATAGCAACAAGTCTAGAAGAGTTTCATTCTTTTAGCACCACGCGCGGAACGGATCCTCGATAATCCGACGCTAGCCCAACTCAAACGGTGGTTGGTAAAGGCTAATCAAACCCGCTGATGGTCGAGGGTTTGCCAAAATCCTATAAGTATTATGGTTAATTATTTCGCAAAAGTAAAAGAATCATAATAAATAGTGAAAGGATGGATCTTATTCATTTGAAGCAAATATAGAAGGAGCTACAATTGTCGAGACAATTGATTCAAGCAAAGTTATGATAATACATCTAAATAAAAATAAATAGCGACACGGTGAACAAAGAAACGAGAAAAGTCTCGCACATCAGACTTCATTGGCGCAATCCGGTAATGTGAAGGAAGCAAGGTCAGCCTTGGCGGCGGCTAATTTTCCTCTGGATCGCTCGAACCGAGCCTTGGCTTCCTTCTCAAGTTCCTCTTGAGTTAGCGGCAATAGCGGCCGCGTGTTCCGGCGCGTCGCCTCGAGGACTTCGCTTCTCCGCGTTCGATGACATCACGGACTCTGGTGCACTCCGTGTGAAATTCTTCGCGTCTTCTCCCCTTGAGCAGTCGATTCACATGCGTTCGACATGGGTGTGGTACAAGTTTATCTTCTGGCGCAGCGGCAATTTCGCTCATATGAGTTCAAAAATGATCTCTTGCTCGATATTTTCCTCTCGCGGCAGCGTTCACGAAGCCTTGATCCGAGCTTGATGAGTGGTCGTATCACCTCATCGCATGATTCAAAAGGCTAAATCCTCCCACGGTGCGCAAGAGTTAGCCGGCTAGTGAGCTTTGCTCTAGCGATTAACTAGGCGAGGGCCACCAACACGCTGAATTTCCTCCAAGATACTCAATATGAATGGGCAGAAGACCATAAAAGTCGCCCATCTAACCTCGATAATAGAGACCGCCTGTTTCAAACCATTCTCCAACAGCCGAAGGAGACCATCCACGGCAGAGTCGAGGGCGGCGGATTTTTGGCCGGGGCAATCTCGGCGATAGGTTGAATCGTGGAAGTGGTCCGTCAAGATTAACACAGGGCCTCCACCGCCCTATACTGAAGAGTCGGAAATCGGTTTGGCCAAAGTGCAAGGGAGGCGGTGGAGCGGATGATGGAAGCGATCCCTCAAACTCGTCATCCGAAATTATGATAGTAGGCTCAGGCTTCGCGGGTTTCTTCATGCGAGTGTTCGCCTCGCCGCGGTTCGCTTCCTCGGTGGAGAAAGGCCTTCTCCCGGATGACCTTAAGAATCGAGACTTGACATTGGGAGCCTTCGAAGTAGACGAATAATCATCGGAGCATCCGCCTACCACAAGAGAACAAAGGATTAACAGATCATTTAGGAGGAATATCTTGAAAAAGGAAACAGTATAAGGCGTAGAACTCTTCTTAGAAACCCATGAGATTGAGTCACGACCTTATAGCGAATGCGACGATTTCACCGTACGAATACGGGAGAAGCGATAAATATATCGCATAAACAAAGCGACAATATATATCCGTTCTGAAATAAAGAATACGGTATGAAATCGCTCCGTTAAAACGGAGTGAGCTTTGAAGCCTCATCCTCACGAAGGAGAATCTCGCTCTTCCCAATCGCCTCACAAAGGAGAAGCGAAGCGGAATTAAATAGCGAGTACACAATCTGGCGTCGGTCCCCACAAAGGAGGAATTCGCTCTTCCCAATCGCCACAAAGGAGAACGGCGGGATATAACGTATATACGAGAAGGTTATAAGTTAGCACCACAGAAGAAGGAGGCGTGCATTCCGCGGCGTCTTGAGTCGGCCGGCTCCTGGCTGCGTGATCTCCCGGCGACATCGGAAGGCTGAAAATGCAACAAAAAGTCAGATACATGGCTAAAAATCAGCAAATAAAGTGTCAAAAAGGCTACCACGATCCGATCACCGAGAATCAAACCCAGCGGCGCCCGTAGCGAACAGCGGCTGCAACGCCCAACTTGCCACCAGCGCCGCCTTGATGCGCCCGGCGCCAGCAGCGAGCAACGCTGGCAAACATACGAACCAGCAGCGACGCCCGGCGCCAATGGCCGGTCGCGCCAATGCCTGGCGCCAGCGTCTTGGCGTGGTATTTAGCTGTACCGACGGCATACCAGCCTTGACCGCCCCGCCGCCGCTTAGCCCGCCACCGGTTGCCCGCCACCCTCGCGTTCGACCCTTTCTCGCGATCAGCGTTACACGCGCACAAAGAAAAAAGAAAGAACTTCGTAAAAGGCTCGTATGCATACCTTGTTGATCGAGGAAGAAAAACGTGGCGAGATGAAAACAAGAGAGAGCGAGGGGAGGGCGGCCTAGGTCGAAGAATAGAGGATTATGGGTATTTATAACAACCCCATATGGACCCAATCCTCTTTAAATAAGGACTCCTATTTGGCAAGAAGTAGGAATTCTAATTGGAGCCCAAATCAATTCTAATGGGACTCTAATCAGCCCCTAATTAGGAGTCCTAATTGAATCTTATCCGGATGTCAAAATAGTGCCAAATCAGTCCGTTGATTGGCTCCTACTCCTTCATAAGCTTGGAAAAATTCGCGAATGCCATCATCGGCCTAAATCAGCGGTAGCCTAATCCTACTCCAACTAGGATTACAGTATAAAGCTGTTTCCTAAATTGTTAGAAGTTCGGAAGAATATTCTCACAAGAAATATTCTTAGGGATAACTTCGATCGATGTGAGGGCTACTGCCGGCGCAAATCAGCAGCGTCGCCCAATCCTACTCCAACTAGGATTACAGTATAAAGCTGTTTCCTAAATTGTCGAAGTTCGGAAGAATATTCTCACAAAATATTCTTAGGGATAACTTCGATCGTCTTGGATTGCCTTAGAAAGCAGCATCAGCGTCGTAATCCTACTCCAACTAGGATTACGGTATAAAGCTGTTTCCTAAATGCATTCGAGAAGTTCAGGAAGAATATTCTCACAAGAAATATTCTTAGGGATAACTTCGATCGTCGCGGATTGCATCGGCCGATCAGCGTCACCAGTCCTACTCCAACTAGGATTACAGTATAAAGCTGTTTCCTAAATTAGAAGTTCTTGGAAGAATATTCTCACAAGAAATATTCTTAGGGATAACTTCGATCGTCGCGGATTGCACCGACGCAAATCAACGCTACGCCTAATCCTACTCCAACTAGGATTACAGTATAAACTGTTTCCTAATTTATTGAGAAGTTCAGGAAGAATATTCTCACAAGAAATATTCTTAGGGATAACTTCGATCGTGCGGATTGCATCGGCCTTGATCAACGCGTTGCCCAATCCTACTCCAACTAGGATTACGGTATAAAGCTGTTTCCAAATTTTCAGCGAGGAGTTCTGGAGAATAAATCCATATTCTTAAGGATAGCTCGATGACCCTTAATTTCCTCCCACCATAATATCCAAGAGAGGAATAATCGTGGCCTGAAAGTCATGGCGACACGGACAACGTGTCGGTCGAAAAACTTCTCCCACGTGGATAATCATATCCCAACAACGGTCAAAGCGTCGCTTTTCGCCCGTGAAGGCTAGGGCGATGGTTGAAAGCCAAATGGTCTCTGTTTCAACAAGGAATCCTCGGAGGATGTCTCCATGAAAAGATCAGTCCTCGGCGTGGTTAAACCAACAACACCGCGTGATGATGAAGGAAATAACCGGTAGGGTTATGAAATTCCATGTACTCGACACAACCAACATGTCGCCAACAAGGAGTTAGCCGACATGGATAAGTCAAAAATCGATGGTTAGTCAAACAACAACCAACCGACACGAAGTTACAAGCAAAACTCACCCACCGGCTTGAATCAAGATTTCAACAAGCGGTCGGACAATAAATGCAGCAGTGATCTTATCGAGAATCCTACAAAGAAGCTGGATGATCGAAAGAATCGAAGACTTGAAGCTATCTTTTGGGACCCTCGGCCGGCGAAGGCGAACCATCATGTCAAAGCATCGGACTCATCAAGAATTGAGGCGAGGCGCTTTGGAAATATCTGTGGCGTTGAAAAATACTTACAAGATCCCGAAACCAACTTCGTGGCGAAGTCGGCGAATGACAACCCATCGAATGATACGGACGTCGAATCGTTAAAGCGCGAACTTCGGCGAGCGAACCACGGCGTCACAAACGCGGTTTAAGCGGACTTGAGCGAACGATCGGATCCCAGGACCGTTGAACGGAACAAACCAAGAGTTAGTCCGGAACCAAATCTGACGGAACCTATGTCCGGAGAAGGCCAAGAGTCGAATAAGCGGGGCCTAAACACGAGAGCCAGAAAAAGCGGCGAAGCGGCGGAAAAAAGCGGCGAAAGCGGCCTCGGCCAACTTGGCCGGTGCACCGGCCAAAGTGGTAAGTGAAGCTCGATAGTAAACCACCTCGACAACTTAGGGGTGCCTCGACCAAGTGGTAGAGGCGACTCGACCACCGTAAACGGCTGCCACTCGGCTTGACTTGGAAGTGTCGGCAAGTGGTAGAGGAGGCTCGACCACCATGGTAAGAACCACGCAACACCATGGCCAGAACCTCGACTTTGACTTGGTAGAAGTGGCTAAATGTTGGCTTGACGCATCCCCATTGTATAAATAGGGGGTCTTGTTGGTTGAGGGATTGGCTTGGAGAGGGATTTTGGACTTGGGCTTGGAGGACTTCGGATGGCAGTTAAGAGGACTGGGCTCGGGATTTTCGGCGATTTTTGAAGAGTTCTCACAAGATCCGCGGCCGTCGGATTCCGTTACCCAAATTGAGCACAAGTCGGCGTCCGATCTACAAGCGAAAGGTAAGCGAATTTGGGTCGAACTCTGAGATACCCTCTAGGTTAAGCTTCGTCTTAATCTCGGGGATAGCTATGATTTCTCCTTGTAGATCTCACCGCTCCGTGATCCTCTCCTTCATGAGTCACGATCCATGGCGATCCTCTCCTTCGTGAGTGTGATCCCCTGGTAGCCGTTTCCTTCGTGAAGCGAGCCCCTTTACATCTGTAGTTCCGAACCCGGGTCTTTATCTCGGATCGGATTAGCGGTGGTCCTGAGACACAAAGTCCGACGCGGGCAAAGAACCCATGGCGAGACCTCGATATAGCGAGAGAGATCCTCGTGTTTGTTCACAAGGATAAAAGTTGTAACCTTTTGATTTTCATTGTAAGCCTTAAAATAAAAGGCGATATTTCTCTTTGAACTTTGTTGTAGGCCAAAAAAGCTGTAAGCAAGTTCAAATCAATGACAATCATCCCAACTTTTACCGCGAACAAATTGTAATAAAAATGTGATTATCAGAGAGAGAGAGAGAGCTAGGGTTTCAACTTAGGAAAAATAATCTTGCTCAGGCTTCTCAGAAAGCACCCTCGATGTCATTTTTCATAATCTGATTGTCAACCTTCGAGGAGTGATGTCCTTTGATTTCAAAATCAACAACGTTCTTCCAGATTTTCATTTCAATCATAAGGAGAATGGTTTTCTTAATAAAAGGGTTGTAAGATCTTTCTAATTGTGCTTAATTGATATTTGTTATATTATTTTAAATTTATTTTACGGCCTACTCAAGTCAGGATAATTTGAGGGTTTATAGTGTATTCAAGCCGAGGTGAATTGAGGGTTCACGGCATACTCAAGCCGGGTTAATTGAGAGATTGGACATTAGCTAGGGCTAGGGTTACTCATGTATAAAGAGTTAGGTTAGACGACTAGTTTGATGAAACTAAGAGTTCAGTCTTGTGAGCCTACTAAATCAGGTATGTGATTTAGGTGAACTTTCATATTGTGAGGAAGCTACTTCGCTAGAAGGAAGAGTGGATGTAGAATTGTTATCCGAACTACTATAAAAATCTTATGTATTCTGATTGATCTGCTATTTGATTATTGCTTACTGTGTTTGAATTATTCTTTTATTTATGCAGCATTATCTGTGATATTCAAAAAATAGTAAGCAATCCAATTCACCCTCCTCTAGGCTTTCTCAGATCCTAATAGGGGGTTTTTTTAGAAACGCCAACACTTAGCTTGATTTGGTAGGAGGTATGATAAGTGAAAGTGAGTTAGGGTGAGGTGCAATGAAGGACATACATGTGCTTTTTATTTTGTTGGAGGGAAGGCAAGGGGAGATATATAACATTTTCTTGTTTGATTGAGGGAATGAAAATGGGAGGTGAGATGTTGAGTTAGTTAAAGTATAATAATATCTTTTTGTGAAGAGTGAGATGAAGTTTAGATAATGAAAGATTCA
>CM022708.1:10110265-10140086 GCA_012295165.1 Asparagus setaceus
CTCTTCTCTACTCATCCCCCTCTTTGGTAAGCTTCCAATAGTGTCCTCTCTCTTCATTTTCAGTGTTAAAAATATTTCATTTCCCCAATTCTTGATTCATGCTCTCAATTGTCTCCAGCTAGTAAGCAAGAGATTCCCACCTCCTTTCTCCCCCTCTACTTGCAAAAGAAGTTCAAGAACAAATTCCAGTATTAAGGCCTTCTTCAATCCCTTTGAGGATCAGCCAATCCTCAAGGATGCCATCAAGGTAAAAACCCACATCTTCATTTTCTTCTTGGATTTTCCCCTTTGCCCATGAGTTGAAATGACCAAATTGCCGTTTCAGGAGCCTGTGGCCTTCATGGGTGGAGTGTTTGCTGGCCTCTTGAGGCTTGATTTGAATGAGGATCCCCTCAGGGAGTGGATTGCGAAGACGGTCGAAGCATCGGGGTTGTCCGCCGAGGAGTTGGAGAGGACCCAGGAGTCAGGGATTGGAGAGAAGGAAGATGAAGGGCCACAACAGATTGAGATCGAGTGACCAAGTCAGTTTCCTATGTGAATTGCTTTTTTGATGTTGTAGTTTTTTAGTGTAATACAATTTGTGTATTTAAATTTACTAGACTGAGCTGAACAGACAAATAAATGGGTTTTTAAGGGCTTATCTACTTAAATGGATGTTGATTGAGAAGGTTCAGATGATAATTTAATTGTTCTTCGTAAAGAAATCTGAAAAAGACCAAGTGTCCCTGGACACGCAAATGTGACCTTATTATGATTTGGCATTTGTCATCATCATCACCTCTCCGTTGAGTGCAACTTATAAGATCTTACTGTAATCCTAATATTAGGATTTGCGAATGCGGAATCAAGGGATGTGCACGAAGCTGGACAAATATGCAGGCCTATAGGGCGTGATTTGAAACTAAATACTTAACTAAATTCTTTACTCTATCATGTAATAATATAGATAATAAAGCATGGAAATGCAGATACATCGAATTCTATACACTTAGGGTACATATACATTGTGATTATAACAATAGTAAATTGTAATGAGTGTAAATGTTCAGTGTAGTGGCATGAATTTATAAGGCTAAAACTCTCACAAGAAGACAATATCTCGAATATCATTAAAGTATTTTCAAGTTATAAATGAATTAGTACATCAACAATGATAATCCATCTCTTTCGTGTTAATATTTTCTTAGTATCAAGCATGACAAATTCATGAAGATTTGTTTCAAACTCTTAAGGTATATGAAAGTATCGGGATATCAAATCTCAGATTTCGATATGTCTCTTCACCAAAGAGTCCTTGCTACATAGCTCACATGAGCCAGGAGCATTCCATGTTGCATGTACTTGTCAATTCCAAATGGGGCTACTTTTCCACACATGACGTGAGGTAAGACACGCATATCAAGTTACATTTGGCTCGTATTTGTTCGAGCCAAAACAAATTATTTTTCATCTAAATGGTGGATTGTGTTTATGAACGTATCCTTTGTATAGACCTAGTGACATGCTATATTATCAGGGTGGAGTTCCTTTTGGTTCTAAAAAATATATTCATTTTTAGGGTGTAACTCTCTTCTACATGAAGCAGTACATGCCGTTATATTAAAAAGCAAGAAGTATTCATTACATGGAACAAAGTCTAATAAGCCCCTAAAGTTTACCCTGCTTTTCTATAGAGCCGTTATATTTTTATTTCACTCTATTAAGCCCTGAAAGTTTATATTTTTATTCTATATGGTGGTCTAACATAATTATAGAAGGCTAGAATGGTCTTATTGAATGTTTTTTTTGGAGGGGAGAAAATTCTCATTCCCACCATCTTTAGAAGGATAAAATTTCATGTAACTAAATAGACTTTTAAATTAGTAGAAGGAAAAATTTTGCTAATCCCTCCTCAAGGTTTGACTAAAGAAAAAAAAACCTCACCCAACTTCTTATGCACATGTTGTTTCTTTTCTAATCTCAATCTTTTTACTACATTCTTGTATCTTGATGACGTTTACATCACAATGCTTGGATTTTTCATGTATAGCCCATACTTGCATACTAGGTGGTAAAGAATTAAAACGTTGAACAAAAAGCAGATAGATCAAGGCTTAAACTATAAGTCTTGTCATGTGATTCTTTTCACAATATTACAATTCTACCCTAGTTGAAATAGTATTCTAGGCAATGTTTTAAATAGCGAGGGCCTAGCCTGCCTAGGCGCCCCTCTAAGCCTAGGCGGTACCTAGGCCACCTGCCTAGGTCTTAGGAGTGCCTAGGGGAGCGTGGGCCACTTATGCGGACTGCACCCTTAGGTCTTAGTCATGATTTTTCTTGTTGCAGCCTCTATATCCTCTAACCTCCTCCAAACTCCTCTGGCCTTGTCCGCTACCTAAGAACACCTCCTCTACCACCTTCGACCTTCAGCAAAACCTCCTTCACCACCACTTGAACAAAGAAAGAAATTCGCCTAGGTGCCTAGTGCTAGGTGCAAGTCCGGTGCCTATCAGTGCCTAGGGCTTTCTATAATATTGGCATTTGTATCAAGTATTGCAACTAAAAAATAAAAAAATGGAAAGCCACCAAGGCCTCGCCTGGGATCCGGGCAGTGCCTAGACCGCTAGTGCTTTTTGTGACCTTGAGTGGTGTTTGAGGTTAAAACCATCAAGCGTTAAATAGAAGAACATGAAAAACATTAGGGGCTTAATACATTGAAATAAGAGTTTAAGGGATTTTTAGAAAAGTAGGGTAAAGTATAGGGCTTATGAGACTTTGAGCTCCCTAGCATGACAAACTATTTGTAGCACTACAGACAAACAATTCATACTTGTTAACCCTTGATAAATAACATAGTTGATGTGGAGGCAATCCCTAATGCTTAGAAGAAATCGGATAGTGCATAGCCCGAAACCATCTCTTCTGTATATAGCATGGGTTATTGTTATTCCATCTTCAGTTCCAACAAAACATGTTATATTCTCACCATGTCAAAGACCCAGGACAATGGATAGCATGCTTCCTTGTTTGGAGTTTGGCAAGGCCCAGACAGGATGTTTGCATAAGGATGGGACTAGTAATAGGGCTGAAACTCATCTTGAACCTGAAGGGAGATCTTAATGGAGCTTCACCTATTTTTATCTATGTATCAACGTTATATACTCAATTCTGGACTGTTTCATGCATTATTTTCTAGTTAACTGAACTCATAAGTTCATGCGGGCTGGTCCCCTTTCCTAAAGTTGACTGGACTTAGGCAGCATCACTTATCCTCACTGGCCTCCCCATTTTCCATAATGGCCTATTACAAATGTGATTTTATTTCTCTCTGGCTTATCCCTGTTGCTCACGGATGAATCTGATTATCATCACAAATCTTATCAACTTACCTATTCCTATATACTCTTTTCTGGGCTTGACAAATTTGTTGGGTTTTCTCCATTCTGCACTGTCTTAAACTCTCTTTTCGCTTAGATTTCTTCGAACCGACACTCAAAGTTCTCTTGTAGGTCCTCTCTTTTCGACAGTTGTCCTGGCAGGTTAGAATTGGTTATAAACTACGGTAGTGTTTTATAATGTGTTCTCAACTTCAAAAGAAACTTGTAACCTGGCCTTGGACCTGAAACTCCCAAAGTTATAACTCGGCGGCTTTACCACAGAGCCTAGCCTAGCCTAGGGAACCCAGAGAGCTGAGATTACTTTGGAAACCGGGGACATGTTTTACATCTGTCCACCTACATAGTGTAATCAAACATCTTGAGGGCCGAGTCCCTTCACCTATCATTTTGTATTTTACACCAGAAGCAGTCTTCACTGGTTGCCCCTCTATCTATAGACTTGGAAGAGGGTAGCTTGTCTGTATTGGAACAAATATGATGGTAACTCTCGAAATCTAGGTTCATAAACCTGACAGAGAGTTTGTTGTTGCCAGAAATAATTGTAAGACTGAGTCTTCAAGAGAGATTGTGGTAGCACCGTAGCAGCATGGTTACATGAAGAAGATTACTCGATCTGCTCATTTCTTCTTGATACTCCGATATCCTTATCTCTCTTTTTTGCGCAAAAATGGCGAATTATGTCGAATTATGTCACTCACAGAAGCTGTTTTTTTCCCCATCATTTATTGCAACAAAACCCACATCTTCTGCAACTACATCAGGCGACTTCTTGCGAAAATCATTTGAGAAAAGAGCTGCCTTCTGTTCAGGTTGAACCCAGTTCAACCAGCCAGCCAGGTCCTTTTTTTACGACAGTGTTCTTCATCCTAACTTGTATCCTTTTCTAATCAGCATTTTAATCATGTAATAAGCCTCAATGAGATGGCATGAATTAACATTACTTGTTTGACTTTCTAATGAGAAATGCTAAATTTATTATTTCGGCAGCACCACTTATCCTCTGTCCTCCCTATTTAGGATAATAGCCAAAATGCGATTTTATTTCTCTAGATCACTGATCAATCCAATTATTATCACAGAATTCATGTTATTTGGTCGCCTTTCTAATGAGGTTAATGCTATAGTTATTAGTCATCATTTAGACTACATAACTTACCCTCACTTTCCTTCACATTTTACAGAATTGCCTATTACAAATGTGATTTTTATATCTCTTTGGCTTATTCCTATAGCTCACAGATGAATCTGATTATTATCACATTATCTTTTCTTAGATACTCTTTTCTCGTCTTAAAACATTTGTAGGGTTTCTCCATTTTCTCATGGTATTAAACTCTCGTATTGGCTTTATTTTTCAACCCTCCAACCGGCAATCAATGTTATCATTGGCTCCTCTCTTTCGTACAGTTGTCCTGACAAGTTCAGAATTGGTTAAAAACTAGATTAGTGTTCTAAAGTGTTGAGATCTAGATGCAAGCCTAAAAGGGGGGTTGAATAGGATTGCTACTATTTTTCGAAATACCATATATATTGCAGCGAAAAATAAAACAAAATAAGAAAATGATATGCAATGCAATAAACTCAGAAACAACATAGCTAGAACGCACAAGATTTTATAGTTGCTCGGATAAACAATCCTACATTCACTCTTTCTTCTTGTGATGGGGCTTCCTCACTATATGAAAGATCTCCTGAATCACGAACCTAATTCAGTAGGTTTACAAAACCAAAATTCTAGTTTCACCTAAACTATTTGTCTAGCCTAATTCTCACAGTGAATAAGCCTAGCCCCACCTAATCACCAAATCCTCTTTTAAAACCCCGACTTGAGTATGCCGTCAACAATCACACAACTGAACAAACGATCATAAAAATAAGTTTAAAATTATCAATATAGTTAAATGCAACACAAAAAAAATCTTATAGCCCTTTGATTATGCAAACCGTTCTCTGAAGAATATAAGCGAAGCTCGATGAAGAATGACAATGAAAGATTTGATCTAGGGTAGCGTTTCTCAATGGATGGTGATTGGATGATGAAGCTACCAAGAGATAGATATATTGTGAGGCCCACCTTGTTAGTCACATCAAAAGGTGTGGACCTCACCGCTCTATTTCTTGAAAGTTCATTTAACAAAATGAGCCGCCACCTCATATATATCATTCCCATATATATATATATATATATATATATATATATATATATATATATATATATATATATATATATATATATATAGTAAAGCTCTTATAAACTTAAGTGGATAAACACTTATCCACCAATTTTTTATCCATTAGATTTGTTTTGAGATTTGTGCTAGCATGTAATGAAAATCAATGCACACATTTCAAAGATATCCTTCATATTTTGCACAAATCTCAAAACAAATCTAATGGATAAAAAGTTGGTGAAGAAGTATATCTATCCACTTAAGTTTATAGGATCTTTACTCTCTCTCTCTCTCTCTATATATATATATATATATATATATATATATATATATATATATATATATATATAGTAAAGCTCTTATAAACTTAAGTGGATAAACACTTATCCACCAATTTTTTATCCATTAGATTTGTTTTGAGATTTGTGCTAGCATGTAATGAAAATCAATGCACACATTTCAAAGATATCCTTCATATTTTGCACAAATCTCAAAACAAATCTAATGGATAAAAAGTTGGTGAAGAAGTATATCTATCCACTTAAGTTTATAGGATCTTTACTCTCTCTCTCTCTCTCTCTCTCTCTCTCTCTCTATATATATATATATATATATATATATATATATATATATATATATACACACACACTAGATGGTGCACATGCATTGCACATGTTTCCATTTTATTTATATGCAATTATAATTTTATGTACCTAATGTATATTTTTATTATATATAGTATTTCAAAGAATAATTTCAAGCTTCTGGTTGTTGTCTATGATTAATATGCAGTGACCGAAATCTAATAAGAAGTGATCTGTAGTATCTCCAGTAGGACAGCTGTGAAAGCACCACCTTGAACATTTGGAGCCAGAATATTCTTGAGATTTTGGTGAAATGGTTTGATTGGTCTACGGCCTCTGCCTTTTTAATAATATTTTGCTATCTTTTGGTTTTTTAGAATTGTGTTCAGCTAACAACTAACTTGAAGTGATTGAGCATTACTGCGTTTATAGTTATGGAGAATATAGGTAAAGAATTCCAGAAGCCAAAAATTAGAACTTCAAATAGTATGAAGTTCATACATCAAACATGTTGACGAGAAATATTTGCTGAAAGAGAGTCTTTTCAAAGATTAGCTGAAGTTAGAAACTGCTGCAATTTTGGAATTCACCTATAACATTGCGGGATATATTTTTCTTTTTGAAAAAGTTGGAAATTGTTTCTTATCAGATAAACTTTATTTTGTTCTTCTGAATTCCAATAACAGATTACTGGGATTTTATGGAATTATAAAAGTGCATATATGCATACATGTTCAAGGTCTTGTTTATATGCAAACATGTTCAAGGTCTTTTTTCCTTGAACTATTTTCATCTGATACATTCAATAGTGCCGCTGATCAGTTCCATTCTGTTATGTAATGAATGTCTATTGTTGCTGTTCTCTTATCTAAATCTATCCACGGTTTCTCCTACATAATAATTCTTTCTGCAATGCTGCCAATGTTTAATATTGTTTTTACTAAATTGAAACATTTGGAGAAATTTTCTTGCTTCAACTAAAATTTCAAAATACCCACCGCGGACTAAAATTTCAAATATTCACTTATGTCATGCTGATCAGCATACATCTTTCATAATCTGAATTAGGTACTACCAAAATGTATATGAGAACTAATCTAGAGATAAACCTGCGCTAAATTCATTAGGTGTTTGTAAATGGCAGATTACGTAATACCACTTAATGATTTGTGACTAAATACAGATATGTGCTACTGTAATCAGTTTCATGTCAACAATCCAAATACATTTATGAGGTCTGTCTTGATTGCAAAATAATTTATAAAATAATTGAATTTTTACTGATTCACACCTATATTTTGTTATTTATAAGAGTATTCCTGAGTTTCTTATGCCAATATCAGAGGAACTTCAATTATTAAAGATGCTAATATATCTTTGCACACATGATTTTCAAATTATATTTATATGAATTTTGTAATAATATTTTAGGAAATAAAAATTATTTAATTTCAAACAACTTAAGGATCTAAATTTGAAATATGAAAATTAGAAGATCTGACATCAAAATAGGTATATTTTTGAAGGGTAAGATTAAGTCAAGGCATCAAAAGGGTTTCATATATCCAGGTGATTTTGGATTGACCTCTTTCATGATGTGGACCATGAAGACGAAAATTATGTCCTCTTGAAAGAAATTGATTTAAGATGTCCCCAATCATAATAGATCACAAGTAAAATCTAGTGTGTGAAATTATTTTCTATCCTTTTGCACGTAGAACTTGCAACTCTTTTAGTTAAGTTTCTCCTTCTCAATCAAATCTTGATGTATATTTATATAGATACCTCATCTATTTTAACCTGCATATAGACAAAGTATCCACCGGAACCAAACATTGGATACATGATGTTCCAAGAAGAAAACCCTTAGATCAATGCAACACAAGGATAATTTGAAAATAAGTGCATTGGTAATTAAAAAAGAAAATCCTCCTGACCTCTTTTGATCGACAAGTATGCAATGACTCAATCCATTAAAACTCTCTTGTTATCATATAAACTATATATTTTTAAAAATATTATCTAGTTTTCTCATATCCATTTTGTATCCGAATGTATATCTACTTATATATCTGCATGGATATCTGTATTTATATCCATATCCGATTTTAGCGGATGTGGATATAAAGTTTCCTTACTGAAGCATATCCGTATCCATATCTGTGATTAGCAAACAGATACATATATAGTATTATATTTGTGCCGTATCCGAACCGTATGCACCCTAATGTCAACCCATTCCAATTATCTTTCATGTTTTCATTCTTAGTTTATTTGTAACCTTTGAGGAGAAGAAATTCTAGAAAGCTTTCAATTATGGTAAGTATAGTTTTCTAATTAGCTTAAGGAGGCTTTCATGGGGTCCAAAGACAAGACAACATGATGTGAAACGGTGCACAAAGTAATCCAGAAAGGTGGCAAGTTGCATTGCATGTCCTCTAATCTATATTATAACCACAAATTCAAAATATAGTTAGCGTAGGGAGTCCATTAATAGAACGTGTTGATTAATTGTTGCTTGACCGCGCTCTCAACCAGAAGTAATAAGATATTCAATACAAATCATCTCTCAACCAGAAGCAATAAGATAGTCATTACAAATCATCTGTATACTTTGTATTAATAGTGATGGCTATCTTATGCAAAAATCTCAAGAAAGTGAGGGACCTCTAATGGTGATTGGCATAGTATAATCTTTAACTTATTGTAAATATCAAAGTTTATGCTTCAAGGTTTTCTGACATCTATTGTAAGATACCAAGTTGATTGGATCAATAGTTTACCCAACTGTAAGGCAATTGTAAAAGGCATTATTTTATAAAAAGTGACATCTTATCCTTATTAGTGCCTCAATCTTTAATTTTGCACATCCATTTTGAAAACGAAAGCCTACCTGATCAAACAAATTTCTGAAAGTAAAATGCACAAGGCAATTGCGCATGAAATTTAAATATGTTTAGCTCGAATGTTTATTCCAAACTAAAATAGGGTAGAAATATAATAAAAAGCAGAACATTAATTAGTTTGATCGCTTGTCATTGAAAATTAAGGTTTTTGGATTATCTGGTTTCTGCTTAATTTTTCAGATTTTACCAAAATCAATGATTAACAGAAAAAGCACACATCATTTATCTCATAGTTAGTATCATAGGCTTAAGTCTGCAATACTTTTCTTTGGTTTTTCTTCACAGAAACCACGTTTGAAATGAGGGCGACAATAAAAAACCACCTTAAGAGTTTAATCTTGGAAACCATCTTCAAATGAGTTGTGATAAATGAGTTGTGATAGTAATAAACCACTTTGAAAAATTTTCTGACAAAATTTCAGTTAAAATTCCAGAATTACCTTACAAAGAAGAAGAAATCTTCTTGATTCTTATCGGTTAATTGCCACTAACTCAAAACCAAGCTAATTTCTTTGAGTTTCATCTACAAATTCAATCGAAATTTCACTGAAAAATGAGGTATAGGTGGTTGATTGCCATTACTCTCTGACGCAGCGCGGAAGTAAAACCTCAGAATCCACCAAGGGATGTTCTCTGAATCCACAAAGAACGATCTCCGAATCCACAAAGAACTTCGAATCCACGAAGAAAATATTAATGAGGAATTTAATTGATAAAAAGTTATATTGATTCTAGAGTTACATGACTCTTCTTAAATAGAAAAATAAAATAGACTCTTAGTAAGGCTAGAATTATAAAAACATAGAAAGTATCAAATCCTACCCTAAAAGACTCCCTATAATAGAGGAAACAAATGAGTCCTAATTAAATCAAACTTGAATTTGTTTCCTATTCTAAATAGACTCTAACTTTATTACTAAAAATAAACTAAAGGCTGATTATTTTCAGATTTCAGTCAAAACTGGGTATTACTGATGAGATTTTAAATATTTAACAAACTGGTTAGCTCCATCTCGTCGAGATAGGCGATTTACATATATAATATGTCAGAATCCACCTTCCAGATTAGAAGATATGATCATTTCTTTGCGAAACTCAATAATACGTATGAGTCGACATTTAGCTCATGATTGTCCCACTCCTCCATGAAATTGTCTGTTAAGCGTCCTATATCAGTCTCCCCTTGTTGAATGAAGCTCGACCCCGAGCTTATATTTTCTTGAATAGTAGCTTCATCGATAAATATTTTTCTTCTCCTGCATCGATCAGCATCCGCCTTGTACTTAGCATTGATTTTCTCTATATATTCTTTTACCTCCTCGGCTAGGACTTCTTTTGAATAAAATTTGTATATGAATCTTTTCCACATCATGTGTATTTTATTGGCGGCATGTGAATTTGCAGTTGACTTGAAAAACTCCTCAAAATATGTTCCACATTGCTTCTCATATTCTACTGCTGGAAGTATTATCAAAATCTTCTTGAAATTATTCACAACTTTTGCTTTCAGAGAAGAAAATTCTCCCTCATACTCCATGCACAATTCTTTCATCTCCATGCAAAATTCTCCACCAATCAAGTTACACATATCATCAATTGTTTGGCTCGCTATTATATCTTTCTCCTCCTGTAGGACAACATCAGTATGCGTAATATCACTCACAATAGCTTCAAAAGTTTCATGCATAATGCCCATCTTCGCTAACATATTTTCATCAACATCAAAAATCTCAGTCACAATAGGGGTTTGCACATTAGGAGGAATTTCAGCAGGGGCAGACTCTTCTTTTCTAATTACAATCAAGTCATAGACCTCTTCAGATTACTTCAAGTCTTTTGCTAAAGTCTCATTGTCTACGACCAACAGTTTTTTTCTCAATAGTCTCTATCTTAGACGGTTCATTCTCTGTAAGAGGCAAAAGTACAACTCGACGTCCATCCTTCTTAAAGATATAAACATTGTCTCTGCTTCTGTGGGTGGCATCAACATCGAACTTCCATGGCTTACCTAAAAGCATATGACAAGTATCCATCTCGACCATATCACATAATACCTCATCAACATAGCGGCCTATGGAAAAAGATACCCGACACATCTCATCGTTCTGCACATCATTGCCCTTGTGAATCCAATCGACCTTGTGGGAAGGTGAGTGTTTCTCTGTCTTCAAACATAACTTATTCACCATACGCCGAGAGACAAGATTCTTACTATTGTGACTATTAATGATAACATCACAAAGAACGATCTCCGAATCCACAAAGAACGATCTCCGAATCCACAAAGAACGATCTCCGAATCCACAAAGAACGATCTCCGAATCCACAAAGAACGATCTCCGAATCCACAAAGAACGATCTCCGAATCCACAAAGAACGATCTCCGAATCCACAAAGAACGATCTCCGAATCCACAAAGAACGATCTCCGAATCCACAAAGAACGATCTCCGAATCCACAAAGAACGATCTCCGAATCCACAAAGAACGATCTCCGAATCCACAAAGAACGATCTCCGAATCCACAAAGAACGATCTCCGAATCCACAAAGAACGATCTCCGAATCCACAAAGAACGATCTCCGAATCCACAAAGAACGATCTCCGAATCCACAAAGAACGATCTCCGAATCCACAAAGAACGATCTCCGAATCCACAAAGAACGATCTCCGAATCCACAAAGAACGATCTCCGAATCCACAAAGAACGATCTCCGAATCCACAAAGAACGATCTCCGAATCCACAAAGAACGATCTCCGAATCCACAAAGAACGATCTCCGAATCCACAAAGAACGATCTCCGAATCCACAAAGAACGATCTCCGAATCCACAAAGAACGATCTCCGAATCCACAAAGAACGATCTCCGAATCCACAAAGAACGATCTCCGAATCCACAAAGAACGATCTCCGAATCCACAAAGAACGATCTCCGAATCCACAAAGAACGATCTCCGAATCCACAAAGAACGATCTCCGAATCCACAAAGAACGATCTCCGAATCCACAAAGAACGATCTCCGAATCCACAAAGAACGATCTCCGAATCCACAAAGAACGATCTCCGAATCCACAAAGAACGATCTCCGAATCCACAAAGAACGATCTCCGAATCCACAAAGAACGATCTCCGAATCCACAAAGAACGATCTCCGAATCCACAAAGAACGATCTCCGAATCCACAAAGAACGATCTCCGAATCCACAAAGAACGATCTCCGAATCCACAAAGAACGATCTCCGAATCCACAAAGAACGATCTCCGAATCCACAAAGAACGATCTCCGAATCCACAAAGAACGATCTCCGAATCCACAAAGAACGATCTCCGAATCCACAAAGAACGATCTCCGAATCCACAAAGAACGATCTCCGAATCCACAAAGAACGATCTCCGAATCCACAAAGAACGATCTCCGAATCCACAAAGAACGATCTCCGAATCCACAAAGAACGATCTCCGAATCCACAAAGAACGATCTCCGAATCCACAAAGAACGATCTCCGAATCCACAAAGAACGATCTCCGAATCCACAAAGAACGATCTCCGAATCCACAAAGAACGATCTCCGAATCCACAAAGAACGATCTCCGAATCCACAAAGAACGATCTCCGAATCCACAAAGAACGATCTCCGAATCCACAAAGAACGATCTCCGAATCCACAAAGAACGATCTCCGAATCCACAAAGAACGATCTCCGAATCCACAAAGAACGATCTCCGAATCCACAAAGAACGATCTCCGAATCCACAAAGAACGATCTCCGAATCCACAAAGAACGATCTCCGAATCCACAAAGAACGATCTCCGAATCCACAAAGAACGATCTCCGAATCCACAAAGAACGATCTCCGAATCCACAAAGAACGATCTCCGAATCCACAAAGAACGATCTCCGAATCCACAAAGAACGATCTCCGAATCCACAAAGAACGATCTCCGAATCCACAAAGAACGATCTCCGAATCCACAAAGAACGATCTCCGAATCCACAAAGAACTTCAATCCACGAAGAAAATATTAAAGAGGAATTTAATTGATAAAAGTTATATTGATTCTAGAGTTACATGACTCTTCTTAAATAGAAAAATAAAATAGACTCCTAGTAAGGCTAGAATTACAAAAACATAGAAAGTATCAAATCATACCCTAAAAGACTCCTATAATATAGGAAACAAATTAGTCCTAATTAAATTAAAATTGAATTTGTTTCCTAATCTAAATAGACTCTAACTTTATTACTAAAAATAAACTAAAGGCTGATTATTTTCAGATTTCAGTCAAAACTGGGTATTACTGATGAGATTTTAAAACTTTGACAATCTGGTTGGCTCGCCTCGTCGAGATAGGCGATTTACATATATAATATGTCGAATCCACCTTCTAGATTAGAAGATATGATCATTTCTTTGCGAAATTCAATAATACGTATGAGTCAGCATTTAGCTCATGATTGTCCCACTCCTCCATGAAATTGTCCGTTAAGCGTCCTACATCAGTTTTCCCTTGTTGAATGAAGCTCGACCCCGAGCTTATATTTGTTTGAATAGTAGCTTCATTGATAAAATTTTTCTTCTCCTCGCATCGACAAGCATCCGCCTTGTACTTAGCATTGATTTTCTCTATTTGTTCTTTTACCTCCTCGGCTAGGACTTCTTTTGAATAAAATTTGTATATGAATCTTTTCCACATAATGTGTATTTTATTGGCGACATGTGGATTTGCAGTTGACTTGAAAAACTCCTCAAAATATGTTCCACGTTGCTTCTCATATTTTACTACTGGAAGTATCATCAAAATCTTCTTGAAATTATTCACAACCTTTGCTCTCAGAGAAGAAAATTCTCCCTCATACTCCATGCACAATTCTTTCATGTCCATGCAAAATTCTCCATCAAGCAAGTTACACATATCATCAATTGTTTGGCTCGCTATTATATCTTTCTCCTCTTGTAGGACAACATCAGTATGCGTAATATCACTCACAATAGCTTCAAAAATTTCATGCATAATGCCCATCTTCGCTAACATATTTTCATCAACATCAAAAATCTCACCACAATAGGGGTTTGCACATTAGAGGAATTTCATAGGCGACTCTTCTTTTCTAATTACAATCAAGTCATAGACATCTTCAGATTGCTTCAAGTCTTTTGCTAAAGTCTCATTGTCTACGACCAACAGTTTTTTTTCTCAATAGTCTCTATCTTAGACGGTTCATTCTTTGTAAGAGGTAAAAGTACAACTCGACGTCCATCCTTATTAAAGATATTAACATTGTCTCTGCTTCTGTGGATGGCATCAACATCGAACTTCCATGGCTTACCTAAAAGCATATGACAAGTATCCATCTCGACCATATCACATAATACCTCATCAACATAGCGGCCTATGGAAAAAGATACCCGACACATCTCATCGTTCTGCACATCATTGCCCTTGTGAATCTAATCGACCTTGTGGGAAGGTGAGTGTTTCTCTATCTTCAAACATAACTTATTCACCATACCCCGAGAGACAAGATTCTTACTATTGTGACTATTAAGATAACATCACAAACCTTCGCATCACAAGGCATCTCGCGTAAGATATTGTGCTCTGAGGTGGTTCTTCTTTCTTTGTTGCTTCTTTAGTGCTCTTTCTAACTCCGAGTCTTGCTTAGGGTCACTGGCCGTTGAATTTATCCTATGGAGTCAGATCACGTCGTTGGTGACCATCATTGTGATTTTGGACTCTTACCGTGTTCAGACGCTCCAGTGCCGATGCAAGTTGATCTACAGTAGTCTTAATCTGATTAACATCGGTCTTCATCTGAATAACATCAGTCTTCAACTCATCGAACTTAGTTCTAGAAAAGGGCTTCGTCGCTGCCATTGGATCGGAAGACAAGTCTCGATATCAATTAACGCAATGAAGTAAAACCTCTAATCCACCAAGGGTGTTCTCTCAATCCACAAAGAACGATTTCGAATTTACAAAGAACGATCTCCGAATCCATGAAGAACTTCAATCCATGAAGAAAATATTAAAGAGGTATTTAATTGATAAAAGTTATATTGATTCTAGGGTTACAAGACTCTTCTTAAATAGAAAAATAAAATAGACTCCTAGTAAGACTAGAATTACAAAACATAGAAAGTATCAAATCCTACCCTAAAAGACTCCTATAATAGAGGAAACAAATGAGTCCTAATTAAATCAAACTTGAATTTGTTTCCTATTCTAAATAGACTCTAACTTTATTACTAAAAATAAACTAAAGGCTGATTATTTTCAGATTTCAGCCAAAACTGGGTATTACTGATGAGAATTTAAAACTTTGACAATCTGGTTGGCTCCGCCTCGTCGAGATAGGCGATTTACATATATAATATATCGAATCCACCTTCTAGATTAGAAGATATGATCGCTTTCATGGAAGTCAATAATATGTATGAGTCGGCATTTAGCTCGTGATTGTCCCACTCCTCCATGAAATTGTCCGTTAAGCGCCCTACATCACTCTCTTTAAAAGTTTACGCTATGTGGATGAATTATGAGAAAAATAGTAGATCGTTAACCTATCTGAGACTATATATGCGTTGAGTTAGCAATATTATTGAATAATTTTCTTCCACGTTTACATTAAAATAACAGATACAGATACAACACCAATTGATAGAAGAATTGGTGCAACAAAGGGAGTCATTGAAAATCAGATTTTTCTCATTTCTTATCTTTCCTCCACCCAAATATTGGAGCTTAGAATTTATAGACCACAAACATTTTTGGTTATTTTTTTGAATGAAGGTTTTCGATTTCTCCATAAATGCGTGTACATGTTTATTCCTTATCTTAATGTTTTTATTTGTAGGGACTATAGTGACAGTTGATAATTAAATTGATTAAAGAAGAGATTGAGGTAGTTTTGAGCGTAGAACCTACTATGTTATCAGTCACAAATATGGTGACAATGGCGTGCCTTCAGCATGAAGGTGGAGGTGGTGGTGGTCTTTTTGTAGGCCTCTGCAAACTCTGTTGCACGTAAGAAATTAATTAGTCGGCAAGAGTTGCGGTGACTCAGATATACCTATATTTGAATCCTAATATGGGCAATATCAGAAAACTCCCTTAGCTTTGGACGATTATTAAATAACCTTTCATAACTTTCAAAATATTAGAAAACTCCTTAACTTAGGGATTATCGAAATAACCCCTTTAAGTTTAAGATTTTATCGTAATTAGATAAATAATATATGAAAATCGCTAATTTTTCAAGACGTGTAAACCAAATTCACCGATAGTTCGGCAAAATTTATTCTCGATTGAGAGTTAATTTTCGTAATGACATAAGAGTCAATTTTAATTAGGAAGCAAATCTAGTCCGATGTCATATTTGACTGATTACTTTTCTTAATCATATGAAGTCTTTTAGGATAGGTTTGTCATTCGTATTAGAACTACCTTGTTTTCCTATTTATGCAGATACTTATAAATCCTAGAGATGTCATTACTTTTGATTTAATATTTTTATTTTATATTACTTTATAGATTCAAAGTTCTCCTTTAAAGGTTCAGATTGTTCTCTGTGGATTCATAGAACCTCTCTAGGAAAAACCAAAACTGGAGTGTTAGTTCCTATCTAATAAGAATTATCATGATATATGCATGCCTCGCAATAGTCGTATATTGTGATTTCCTTCACACTATTCTGTGAAGAGACTGTATACATGCTACTTAATTTAGTCAACTAGCACTTGTATCTATTCAATAAATCACTATTCAGTAAATCATTCTTCTTCTCTCCGCCTCCAATCAAGTGTCAGGCTAGGCGCATTTCCAAGATCTTCCCGTTAATCAAACGCGCGTATGTACTGCATTTATACGCCTGCATAGAAGCTGCCATCATCAAAGTCAAAATATAATTAAACGCTTCACAGGTACAAGTACTATTCAAGTTTCCGTTTCTTTTCCTTATCTTTTTGTTTACTGTATTTTTCTTCATTTTTCAACAAACTAATCTTAAACTCTAAGAATACATGTTCTTTTCTGCCCCCATATCCCTCTCATAATAATGGTGGTCATTTTCTATATTGACAATAGCACATAATTTCTGATGAGAGTCTCATCTTTATACATGTACACACTGTGTAGCTGTGGAGGGAGCCTTGAAAAAGAGGAGAATAATGCTTATTGAACTATAAATCTGATACTAATTTTGATAAGATTCAGAGATACGTTAGTTGTTTACCTTTTTATAACTTTGAATTCAAGTGAAGGATAATACAGTTGTATTGTTACCTCTTTCTTAATATGATTCCTGTATTGAAGTGAATAACGAAAACATGTGGCATCTTGAAATTGGTGATGACAAAAGAGATTCATCTATCTAGTTATTAAGGATGGCAAACGGAAAATAATTGGATCGTGTGCGAGTTAGCTATAGTTGACCCGCTCAACCTGACTAATTAACCAATTTATTTATCATGTTCGGGTATATAATCTATAGTTGCTTATTTATTAGTTACATACAAGTGCTATTCCCATGCCTGCACGGGTGGGTTTGGTTTTTTTTTTTAAATACTAAAGTTAAAGCAAGAGGTAAAGTTGAGGAAATAAAATAATTTGGGGGGCAAATTTACAATCGTCATGATTTATTTACAATCGTCATGATTTGGATACAAATTTAAAAATACCTACAATTTGGGGTTATATATAAAAAATCCAATATTAAAATATGGTTAAATTTCACTAAACCTCAATAAGTGTAGGTGTTTTGAACTAAATCCCCAATATCTTTGAAATTATCATTAAACCCAAATAACTTTTGGCAAAACCCTCCAAATTAATAACCTTAGTTTATGTGCAGTTAAATGACCAAAATACCCCCAAAAATTTTGACGTAAACCTAAATAAGTTTTACGTTTTTCACTTAACCCCAATATTTTAGCAGAACACCCCAATAACGTTTGTTTATAATTTTCAAATTTTTCAGAGATTTGTTTATAATGTTTGATTTTCAAAAGGATGTTTGTCATTTTCAAATTTTAAAGGGGTTGTTTGTTCTTTTGGATTTTTGGTAGGTATTTGTAATTTTCAATTTTTGTGGGGTTTATACATAATTTTTTCATGGTTTTGTAAATTTTTCAATGTAAAGGGTATGTTTGTTATTTTCAATTTTTGGGTGTTGTTTGCAATTTTAGATTTTTAGGGTGCTATTAGTCATTTTCTATTTTTAGAGGGTTTTTAATTTTCATATTTTTCAAGTGTTTGTTTGAATTTTGGATTTTCCAAGTGGTGTTTATATTTTCTGATTTAAAAGGGATTTGTTTGTAGTGTTTGGAATTTTCAAGGGGTTGTTTGTGACTTTTACTTTTTGGGGGAGAGGGGTGGGGGGTCATTTGTAATTTTTGAATTTTTAGGGTTTTTTTTGCTATTTGTAGATTTTAGGTTTATTTGCAATTTAAGATTTATTTTAGGGCTATATGTATTTTTTTTATTTTCTGTATTTTTAGGAATTTAAAGGGGTTGTTTGCAACTTTTATATTTTTCTAGGCAATGTTTGTAATTTTATGTTTTTAGGAAGCTATATGTAATTTTCAGATTTTTAGGATTGTTTGTAATTTTATGGTTTAACTTGCAAATATGAATGATTTGAGGGGTATATACCGGCATTAAGGGTTAGTTTTCATCAATGCAAAATTATGGGGTAACACTGTTATTGAGATTAAGTGCAAAAATCAAAATGTTTTAGGGTTTTTTTGAAATTATCAAACTTATTGGTGGTTTAGTGACTGTGGCAAATATTTTGGGGTTAAGTGCTAAATGCCTAATGTTATGGGAGGTTTATTGAAATTTACCCTTTAAAAATTAAGGAAGGTCAGATGACAATTTTTAAGATTTTTAATTATGGATAGTTATAATTTGATTTGAATTTAACAAAGATTTCACTATTAGAAATTTCTACCTTTTATGGATAGAATTTTGAATTATGGATATGAATAGTTTTAATTTGATGATAATTTTATGAAGACAAAATTAGTTATACACATGTCTTCTTCTAATAGAATAGAGGGATATATTATATATTTTGTTGGAATCGACATGTGGGAATTTTTTTATACACATGGCGCTTTGTGATGCATTTAGAGAGATTTCACCAAATTATAGTGTTATGCCTATTCTTGAACGGTGAGTATGGTTTCTGGGTTTGTATATATATGAATTTTTGCACTTTATGAGTTTTATTTTTAGTTATGCCCGTGTTTCTAAATTCTACTGCACTGATTAATTTTTTGGATAAATTACACTTAAATAGCCTATTGTAGCAAAATACTCTTAGTTGTAAAACCCTTCATTTATATATCCTAAAGTTTCTAAAAGTTGCACATTAATACTATAAAGTTTCTAATGCAAGCAAACGTGAGAATTTCCCCTTAAAAGTTCTAATGCGACACTTAGTTGCTATATTTAGAATATTTTAAACCTTTTTTTATTAAATATATCATTAAACATATCTAAATTCTATTTTAAACCTATCCTTTTTCCTTCGGTTATTGCTTTTTCTTTTTGTGTTTGTTATGTACAATACTTTTTTTATAACTATGAATATACAAATGATTTGTAATAATGACTTATAATATAACAATGAATATTATATCACTCTTTAAATTCCTCCATAGTATTCTGAACATAAATCGTGAGATGAAAAGAGAGTTTTGATTTTAAAATTTAAAATTATATAACCTGTTGGAGCTTTTTTTATAAAGGAAATATAAAATAAAGGCATGGGTGACTTTTATTTCAAAATTAGAAATTCAAACCGCCAATCTACCATCTCTATGAACATTAAAATGGGTAAATTTCACTAAACCCCTAATAAGTTTCTGTTTAGAACTATATCCCATTATCTTTTAGGTTAAATCTCTAGTAACTATTGATAGATAATCCTCAAAATTAACACTGTTAGTTCATGTATGGTCAATATCCGTAATAAATTTTAAGTAAAACCTCTAATAAGTTTTAGGTTTTGTCACTTAACCCTAACAACTTTTGACCAAACCCTTAATAAAGGGGTTTTTTATGGTTTTCAAATTTTTAGGGCTTGTTTGTAGTTTCAAAATTTTTAGGGGATTATTTATAACTTTTTAAATTTAGAGGGTCTGATTATAATTTTTAGATTTTTAAGGGGTTGTTTGCAATTTCTTATTATAGAGGGTTGTTTGTAATTGTTTGATTTTTATGTGGTTGTTTGTATTGTTTATATTTTTCATAGCTTTATTTGTATTACGGATTTTTAGACAAAGGTTTCATTTTTTTGGGGAGGGGAGGGGTTGTATTTTTGAAGTTTTAGGGTCGCCTTGCAACTTTTAGTTTTTATGGTTTTTTGTAAGTTTATATATTTTTTCAAGTGATTGTTTGTAATATTTAGATCTTTTAGGGTATTGTTTGTAATTTTTGTCATAGCTTGTTTTTCCTTTAGCTTACTGAGAATAAAACATTTTAGTTATGGATAGTTATGATTTAATTATGATAAACAAATACTTAATTGTTAGAAATTTCTAGTTATGGATAATTTTAATTTAATGAGGATTTTAGGTTTTTAAGTTATGGATAGTTATAATTTAAGTATGATAACCAAATGTTGGATTATTTTAATTTTCTTATTATGGATAGTTTTATTGGATTATTAGAATTTTTCAGTTATGGATAGTGTTAATTTGATGAGAATTCTTAGGTATAGATAGAATTAGGTGTCCACATGTAAGATTTTGATAGGTCATGCTTAAATTTGACAGTGTCATGATTTTATAGTTAGGAAGAGCTCATCAATTTCTCATTATATATAAAGGAGAGATATATAAAGAAGAATTAATGGTTATTATAAGTGTTAGATATATGCCCATCGCGGGTGATCTAGGCTATTGGGAGGTTCTAATATGACTCACACAATCCCGGGTTCGATAGATAAGGTCAATTTTGAGTTTGATCTCGACCGGGCTAATCCAACCTAGTCAGGACCCCCGCTTTCGTTCTAATAACAGTACTAAAGTAGTATATCAAAAGAATAGTATAGTTATCACTACTTAGGTAATGATGAGGTAGTTATTCTAATCACAAAGTAGTATTAAGTATATACTAAAATTAGAATTATTCTTCCAAATAGTCATAGATGGAATCTGATTCATGAGGGGAAAAACTCTATGTATTTATTTATGGTACCAAAATAAGGATAAAGTACAGAAAGCTACAGTGAATTATTAGTGGGTTCGTAAAAGTATCAGAAACTATTTGTATTACAACAAAATATACCACAATCTATTTCACTAACATCAATATAAGTTGACACTTGATACATATGTGACATGTTTTTAACACACTAGTAGAAAAGAGCAAACTAGACGGAAAACCGCCTAGTTTGCTCAAATTCCGCCTAGTTTGACCACACGGAATTCGCCTAGAAAAATCCCTAGAATATTTTCGCCTAGATTGAGTCAAACTAGACGAATTTCCGCCTAAATTGATCAACCTAGACGGAATACAATCTAGACGGATTTTTTCCGCCTAGGTTGCTACCTGACGGAAAATCGTCTAGGTAGCAACCTAGACGGATTTTCCGTCTAGTTTGCTACCTAGACGGAAAATCGTCTAGGTAGCAACCTAGACGGAATTTCCGCCTAGATTGCTTATGCTACAGTAGTTTTTTTTGAATCTACTTATATGTGCACAATATTGCACTAACACCAAATCGCATTCATATATGCACAATATTGCACAACAACAAATCACATTCATATCCTTAACCTAATTATATTATTTCATATCAAATCCAATTATATTCAAATAATACATTCACCAAAATACTAGAGCAATACAATCTAATTATAACATGTCTCATACATTCAAAAACACAATACACAAGATTAAATATCCACAAACTAATCAACAACGCTAAATAAACAAATCCATAACTAAAAACATGATTACAACATCTTTACAAACATGTCAATATCCCCACATAATTGAAAGCATGATCCCCATATCTTCACAAACATGCCAATATCCTCACAAGCAAGTCCAAGCCATAAAGTGATACAAACTTGATAAACAAATTTACAAATCGCATACTTGTATGTCCGAGATACAAAATATTAAAACTCACTACGAGGCCTTCCTCATCGATGTTATCATCTCGATCATTACCGGTGTCTCCATGTCGATGATTGCTACTACCCATGGCATCATCACCATGCTAACAACAAAACAAATTCATATCAGCCTCGTTGATACCAAATTTAAAATGTAAGATGATTGATAACTTTATATTAAAATATCAATTTCGTACAAGAATCACATTCGCTCCAATCTTTATTTGATAGACATGCAAGTGAAAAGAAAAAGTTAAATGGTATAAAATCATTTTTTTTTCTAATTTGCATAAAATTGTAAAAGCCAAACAAAAGCATTATCGCTAAGACAATGAAGAGACTTGCAATTTTCAACCTGCATGTCCAAGTAGATATTTCATGTCTAATTCTAATACAAGGATTCCATATTCTAGCCAATTTATGCATGTTTAGAACCCGATTCATCCAATGTAAATGTGATCACTTTGAAATTCTTTTACCATATGAAGCAATTATAGATTAAAAATATAATAAGCGACCTTCCATGTGAAAGGATTGCATGGACCAAATAAGACAACACTTCATTAAAAAGCCTTTTAACATGAGTTCATATCATGCACACCAAATTTACTTTACAAAATCTATAGCAACGAATTTTCGCTTTCAGCCTTATCCAAAAGTTCTACATTTTTGTAGCAAGACTTTCTTATTAATGAAACTTTCTCAATCAAAACCTCGAACCTGCAGGAGGGAGAAAAGTTTGCAACCGTAAACAATTCGATACTTGTTCCATGAACTTCTTTGAGTTAACATTGTGCTTCATAACCAACCATATTGTTGGGCAAATAACTCCCTTAGTAATGGCTCAAACATCATGTATCACTCAACCATTATCATATAATAATAAAATAAGGCACACCAACACTAACCCTAGCTCGCTCTCAAGATCGCAAACACATCCACAACTCGAATCACAGACTTGACGGAATCCTCCGAGCATCGACCCATCACCTCCATAGGAACCCCAGCTCCTACAATTCAAACCATTCAAAACCCTAAATTCCCAACCGAGAAACTAAACCTTTGAATACATTTTGTGTCATAAGCATACCTAGAGGTTCATATTTTCTCTAAGATGCTCTAATGTGTAATCTTCCCCAATATGAAATTTTCTACATTTAACCATTCAAAGAACCCTCAAGTTTCAAAAGAACCCTCAATTTCCAAAATTTTGCGTAACAAACAGAAGGTGTCATTTCAATTAAATGTAGGGTTCAAGCATTTAACCATTCCAAATTTCACCGACATCCCCCTTTACAAGCAAGCACCGATCCTTAAACTTCATCTCCGCCTACAACCAAAAGAACCACTAACACACAATCCTCCACCAACCAAAACCCTAAAATTCCAAATTTAGTAAAAAGACATACCTTACGATCTCTATTCAGATAATTCTACAATCCGCCAAGTGAAGGTGGTGAACTTGTTCGATCCTGGAATTGTGCATCCATAGGACCATAGAAAATGACGGGAGGGGTGAAAGGGGCGGCGCAGGAGAGGGTGAGGGGGACGGACGGGAGGGGCCGCGGGGCGGGAGGAGGGGGCATGGATTTTTTTGGTTTTGGGTCACTGGGGTGAGGGGGGAACCGTTAGGTTTTATTTTTTTCCTAGGACTCCACCATTTAGATTTGAATTCCTAGTTTGCAATCTAGACGAATTTCCGTTGTTGCAACCTAACTGAAAATTCCATCTAGGTTGTCTTTTTAAAATAAAAATAATTAAATGGACCAAACTAGACGGAATTTTTGAATTATGGATATGAATAGTTTTAATTTGATGATAATTCTTATGAAGACAAAATTAGTTATACACATGTCTTCTTCTAATAGAATAGAGGATATATTATATATTTTTGTTGGAATCGATATGTGGGAATTTTTTATACACATGGCGTTTTGTGATGCATTTAGAGAGATTTCACCAAATTATAGTGTTATGCCTATTCTTGAACGGTGAGTATGGTTTCTTGGGTTTGTATATATATGAATTTTTTTACTTTATGAGTTTTATTTTCAGTTATGCTCCGTGCTTCTAAATTCTATTGCACTGATTAATTTTTTTGGATAAATTACACTTAAATAGCCTATTGTAGCAAAATACTCTTAGTTGTAAAACCCTTCATTTATATATCCTAAAGTTTCTAAAAGTTGCACATTAATACTATAAAGTTTCTAATGCAAGCAAACGTGAGAATTTCCCCTTAAAAGTTCTAATGCGACACTTAGTTGCTATATTTAGAATATTTTAAACCTTTTTTATTAAATATATCATTAAACATATCTAAATTCTATTTTAAACCTATCCATTTTCCTTCGGTTATTGCTTTTTCTTTTTGTGTTTGTTATGTACAATACTTTTTTATAACTATGAATATACAAATGATTTGTAATAATGACTTATAATATAACAATGAATATTATATCACTCTTTAAATTCCTCCATAGTATTCTGAACATAAATCGTGAGATGAAAAGAGAGTTTTGATTTTAAAATTTAAAATTATATAACCTGTTGGAGTTTTTTTATAAAGGAAATATAAAATAAAGGCATGGGTGACTTTTATTTCAAAATTAGAAATTCAAACCGCCAATCTACCATCTCTATGAACATTAAAATGGGGTAAATTTCACTAAACCCCTAATAAGTTTAGGTGTTTAGAACTATATCCCATTATCTTTTAGGTTAAATCTCTAGTAACTATTGATAGATAATCCTCAAAATTAACACTTGTTAGTTCATGTGTGGTCATTATTCGTAATAAATTTTAAGTAAAACCCCTAATAAGTTTTAGGTTTTGTCACTTAACCCTAACAACTTTTGACCAAACCCTTAATAAAGGGTTTTTTATGGTTTTCAAATTTTTAGGGTTGTTTGTAGTTTCAAAATTTTTAGGGATTATTTGTAACTTTTAAATTTAGAGGGTCTGATTATAATTTTAGATTTTAAGGGGTTGTTTGCAATTTCTTATTATAGAGGGTTGTTTGTAATTGTTTGATTTTTATGTGGTTGTTTGTATTGTTTATATTTTTCATAGCTTTATTTGTATTACGGATTTTTTAGACAAAGGTTTCATTTTTTGGGGGCTGGGAGGGGGTTGTATTTTTTGAAGTTTTAGGGTCGTCTTGCAACTTTTAGTTTTTTATGGGTTTTTTTTGTAAGTTTATATATTTTTTCAAGTGATTGTTTGTAATTTTTAGATCTTTTAGGGTATTGTTTGTAATTTTTGTCATAGCTTGTTTTTCCTTTAGCTTACTGAGAATAAAACATTTTTAGTTATGGATAGTTATGATTTAATTATGATAAACAAATACTTAATTGTTAGAAATTTCTAGTTATGGATAATTTTAATTTAATGAGGATTTTAGGTTTTAAGTTATGGATAGTTATAATTTAAGTATGATAACCAAATGTTGGATTATTTTAATTTTCTTATTATGGATAGTTTTATTGGATTATTAGAATTTTTCAGTTATGGATAGTGTTAATTTGATGAGAATTATTAGGTATAGATAGAATTAGGTGTCCACATGTAAGATTTTGATAGGTCATGCTTAAATTTGACAGGTGTCATGATTTTATAGTTAGGAAGAGCTCATCAATTTCTCATTATATATAAAGGAGAGATATATAAAGAAGAATTAATGGTTATTATAACTGTTAGATATATGCTCATCATGGTGATCTAGGCTATTGGGAGGTTCTAATATGACTCACACAATCCGGGGTTCGATAGGTAAGGCCAAGTTTGAGTTTGATCTGCACTGGGCTAATCCAACCTAGCTGGTGACCCCTGCTTTCATTCTAATAACAGTACGAAAGTAGTATATCAAAAGAATAGTATAGTTATCACTACTTAGGTAATGATGAGGTAGTTATTCTAATCACAAAGTAGTATTAAGTATATACTAAAATTAGAATTATTCTTCCAAATAGTCATAGATGGAATCTGATTCATGAGGGAAAAAAACTCTATGTATTTATTTATGGTACCAAAATAAGGATAAAGTACAGAAAGCTACAGTGAATTATTAGTGGGTTCGTAAAAGTATCAGAAACTATTTGTATTACAACAAAATATACCACAATCTATTTCACTAACATCAATATAAGTTGACACTTGATACATATGTGACATGTTTTTAACACACTAGTAGAAAAGAGCAAACTAGACGAAAAACCGCCTAGTTTGCTCAAATTCCGCCTAGTTTGACCACACTAGGCGGAATTCTAGAAAAAATCCGTTAGAATATTTTCGCCTAGATTGAGTCAAACTAGACGAATTTCCGCCTAAATTGATCAACCTAGACGGAATACAATCTAGACGGATTTTTCCGTCTAGTTTGCTACCTAGACGAAAAAACCGTCTAGGTAGCAACCTAGACGGATTTTCCGTCTAGTTTGCTACCTAGACGAAAAAACCGTCTAGGTAGCAACCTAGACGGAATTTCCGCCTAGATTGCTTATGCTACAGTAGTTTTTTGGAATCTACTTATATGTGCACAATATTGCACTAACACCAAATCGCATTCATATATGCACAATATTGCACAACAACAAATCACATTCATATCCTTAACCGCCTAATTATATTATTTCATATCAAATCCAATTATATTCAAATAATACATTCACCAAAATACTAGAGCAATACAATCTAATTATAACATGTCTCATACATTCAAAAAACACAATACACAAGATTAAATATCCACAAACTAATCAACAACGCTAAATAAACAAATCCATAACTAAAAACATGATTACAACATCTTTACAAACATGTCAATATCCCCACATAATTGAAAGCATGATCCCCATATCTTCACAAACATGCCAATATCCTCACAAGCAAGTCCAAGCCATAAAGTGATACAAACTTGATAAACAAATTTACAAATCGCATACTTGTATGTCTGAGATACAAAATATTAAAAACTCACTACGTGAGGCCTTCCGCCTCATCGATGTTATCATCTCGATCATTACCGGTGTCTCCATGTCGATGATTGCTACTACCCATGGCATCATCACCATGCTAACAACAAAACAAATTCATATCAGTTCAGTTGATACCAAATTTAAAATGTAAGATGATTGATAACTTTATATTAAAATATCAATTTCGTGCCAGTAATCACATTTCCGTTCCAATCTTTATTTGATAGACATGCAAGTGAAAAGAAAAAGTTAAATGGTATAAAATCATTTTTTTTCTAATTTGCATAAAATTGTAAAAGCCAAACAAAAGCATTATAATCGCTAAGACAATGAAGAGACTTGCAATTTTCAATGCATGTCCAAGTAGATATTTCATGTCTAATTCTAATACAAGGATTCCATATTCTAGCCAATTTATGCATGTTTAGAACCCGATTCATCCAATGTAAATGTGATCACTTTGAAATTCTTTACAGTTCATATGAAGCAATTATAGATTAAAAATATAATAGCGACCTTCCATGTGAAAGGATTGCATGGACCAAATAAGACAACACTTCATTAAAAAGCCTTTTAACATGAGTTCATATCATGCATCAAATTTACTTTACAAAATCTATAGCAACGAATTTTTAGGTCTTATCCAAAAGTTCTACATTTTTGTAGCAAGACTTTCTTATTAATGAAACTTTCTCAATCAAAACTCGAACCCAAGGTGGAGGGAGAAAAGTTTGCAACCAACGAAAACAATTCGGATACTCGGTTCCATGAACTTCTTTGAGTTAACATTGTGCTTCATAACCAACCATATTGTTGGGCAAATAACTCGATAGTAATGGCTGTAAACATCATGTATCACTCAACCATTATCATATAATAATAAAATAAGGCCGCGCCTCAACACTAACCCAGTTACGCTTACGCATAACATCCACAACTCGAACCCGTGCCTGGTTGACGAACTCTCCAGAGCATCGGACCCATCACCTCCATAGGAACCCCAGCTCTCCTACAATTCAAACCATTCAAAACCCTAAATTCTAAACGAGAAACGAAACCTTTGAATACATTTTGTGTCATAAGCATACCTAGAGGTTCATATTTTCTCTAAGATGCTCTAATGTGTAATCTTCCCCAATATGAAATTTTAGGTTACCATTAGAAGAACCCCCTCAAGTTTCAAAAGAACCCCTCAATTTCCATTTTTTGAACAAACAGAGAAGCGAGGTCATTTCAATTAAATGTAGGGTTCAGTTACTTAACCATTAGAAATTCGGTCGTCGTCGCTCCCAAGCGACAAGCAAGCCGATACCGATCCTTAAACTTCATCTCCGCCTACAACCAAAAGAACCACTAACACACAATCCTCCACCAACCAAAACCCTAAAATTCCAAATTTAGTAAAAGACATACCTACGATCTCTATTACGTATAATTCCTGGCGAAATCCATGGTGAAGGTGGTGAACTTGTTCGGATCAGTGCTGGTGCATCCATAGGACCATAGAAATATGGCGAGGGGAGGGGGTGAAAGGAAGCGGTATGAGAGGGTGAAGACGGGGAGGGGTGAGGGGCATGAGGCGTGGAGGAGGGTGGCGGGGGCTAGGATTTTTGGTTTTGGGTCTACGGGGGTGAGGGAGGTTAGGGTTTTATTTTTTTTTCTGCAAGGACCCACCAATCTAGACGGAAATTCCGTCTAGTTTGCAATCTAGACGGAATTTCCGTCTAGGTTGCAACCTAGACGGAAATTTTCCGTCTAGGTTGCCTTTTTTTAAAATAAAAAATAAAAAAATTTAAATTTGGACCAAACTAGACGGAATTTTTTCCGTCTAGTTTGGTCCGTCTAGATTGCTCCAAATTCTACTAGTGACATTTACTTATTTATTTTATATAACAACTCTCTCACACTCTTCCTCTTGTTAATTATTAAGGATTTTAACGTATTGTTAATATCAATAGGGTAAGTTTCTGTTAGTACGTCATATTTTTCTGTAAATTTGAAAGTTTGTCATATTTTACTGTACTAAAAATAATTTATAATAGATTTGTGGAAAACCAAAATAGTTCATAATAGTTTTGTAAAATCTACTTTTTAAACTAATACCAGAAATATATTATAAACATTATATAATAGATTATCAGACTCAATCCACACCCAGAAAACCCAATAATCCCAATTAGGGTCCAATTACAACCTCCAACTGCACTCTTCACCAAATTTGAAGTTGTAACCAGTAGCCAGCTGCCAGCTCCAGTAGAATTGAAACCGGAGTCGTGTTCTCAGGCTGCATGTCACTGTTGCATTAAATTCGCACCACCAACATCTACCAGTGTCTCATAAATGAAACCCAATCTATCAAAATTCAAAACAAAGTAACTAAAACCCCAAAAATAACAGCAAGGTAACACAAACCTATCCTCTTCCTCTCAGTCAAACAAGCACACACATCTCATTTCCTCTTGCTAACCAACTGGCTCCCTCTTTATAAGCAAGCCCAAACTCTAGTACTCTCTCTTTATACCCACAAGATAAAATAAAAATAAAAACATGAACACGAGTAGTGAAGAAGTAGGGAAAGCAGTGGTGGAGATGGAGGCGAACAAGCCGGGGCTGGTGGCCAACGGGCTCAGCATCGGGCTGAGCCCGCTGAGCGAGACGCTGTGGAAAGAAAAA
>CM022708.1:10140186-10161352 GCA_012295165.1 Asparagus setaceus
CAGGATTTGTATAATTTAGGAGGAAGGAAATTCTTAATTTCTGGTCTAGGACCGCTTGGGTGCATCCCGCAGCAGATATATAGGAAACTCAGGAATATATCCTCATGTGTTGAGTCAACGAATCACTTGGCATTAGTGTTCAACTCAAACTCAAAGCAATGCTTGATCAGTTCAATATTGATCTTGAGGGCTCGTACTTCCTCTACTGGGATACATATTCTGCGACCTCAGACGTTATCACGAACTATTTAAGCTATGGTACTTTTTATTTTTCCAAAACTAAACTTTGGAACTATATTTTCGTAGGAGTTATTTTAAGAAACTTGATATGATTAATTAAGTAAATTTTCATGGTTCACATGACTTAGGGTTCAACACAAGGCGTGTTGTGGAACAGGACGAGCAAAGGGTCAGGTCATATGTCTCCCAATATTACCTTTAAAGTGTCATGATCGAAGAGACTTTGTTTTCTGGGATCCTTACCATCCTACTGATGCTTTTAATGTTATTGCATCCGAGCTTGCTTACCAAGGAAATTTGCAAGACTCGCTCCCAAGAAATGTGCAAGAGCTTGTCGAAGCTAATTTATGAAAATATTTGCTATTTTACATTTAAGTGTATCGCCATGTATGATTTTTCTGTAATAAGATGGACACCTCATGAAGGGGGGAAAAATCCATGTAAAACATGTTCATGTTTTACTAAAGATCTTTTCATGATCACATGAATATATTCAATTTGCCATCAAACAGTCAGAACATTGGAATCTCTTATTTGCATTTACTTTGGAATGTTTCATTCGTAGTATCAACTGTTTAGATTTAGATTGGATGGTTATCATGCATGGCATCAATAGAATTCAAATGGAAACTTCTTCCAACATAATATTTCCCATTTGCAATCGATGAAACACGAAATCCTTAAAATCTTAAAGTTGTTCCCAAACTCTCTTCCATGAGCCAAAGGTAAAGACTGAATTAATTTTCCTTTCCTTTCAACCTATGAATACCCCTTCAAAAATTCAACATTTCACTTTAGCTCTATCCTCTTCTTTTTCGTTCTTTCATTTTCTACTTTTAATATTCGGCTAAAACACCAATTTGGTCCCTGTACTATAGTCTCATACTCAAATTGGTCCCTCCACTTTCTTTTTTCTCAACTTAATCCTTGTGCCCCTAGTTAGATATAAACTTGGTCCTTTTTTAACTCTTTGTTAAAAATTCTGTTAAATAAAAATTGAAATGACAAAACTACCCAATTCATTTCTCAAAAAACAATTAGTGCCAATAGTTTACTATTAAACGTGATCCTTACCTGTTAAACAAGGATTGTGATCGTTAGAAGAATGACATGTCTGCACCGGTTGCTGCTCCGGACAGTATATACTTTCTAGTCACCGGCTTTTCGGCAATTGAAAAGTCGACGTTGGTGGTTAGAGTAGTAGAGAAGCTAACGGTCTCCAACCCTTACCTCAATATCCGAGTCTTATGCACTCAAGAGATTAGGGAGGGTTTGGATTGGGTTGGATTCAAAGTTGTTACTGGAATAGAAAGCGCGTTCCTCTCATCTCCTCTAAATTCTCCACCTCGTAGTCTTTCAGATGGCCTAAGTTCTAACGTTGGAAAATACAAAGTAGATGTGGAATTATTCAAGTTATTGGCATTGCCAGAATCGCAGATCAAAGATGGTAGTAGATCTCTACTTCATTGTCGAAGTGGGCAAAACGGAGTAATTCAGTTCTTCATTTTTTCCTATTGTTTTGGAATTTCTTGAATCAAAGATCATGGTTCTAGGATCCATACCTACGCCAAATCTATTTGCGATATTCATGTAGTTGCAAGGTTAAAGAAACATTGAATTATCAAATTCTCGCTTTTCTGGTCAAGATTTAGTGTTTGGAAAATTGAATTGTTTGGATGTGGAGATGTTCATTAATGGGCGAGGAAAAGCTTAGATTGATTTTAAATGGGTTCAAAAGAGTGTTCTAAATCAAAAGTACATGGACCTCTTGAGGGTAAGGTGGTCATAAAAGAAAATTTAATACCTATTTTTTAACAGATGTTAAAAAAGGACTTAATTTGTAACTGACGTGAGGTACAAGGACTAAGTTGAGAAAAAAGAAAGTGCAGGGACCAATTTGATTATGAAGCCTCGGTACAAGGACCAAATTGGCCTTTTAGCCTTAACATTCTAATTATTTATTTTCCTTGAAACCTCAGTTCTGTCCTCTCTACTTTATTTTATGTTTTCCTTTATTTCTACTCTATTATATCTCTTTTATTGCTTCATAGTCTTGTACATTACTTGTTAACAAATCCATCATCATCACAAAATGTGAAAAGTGCAAAAAAAAATGAAGCGACTCAATGTAACACGATGGCCACCATACATATTATAAATATTTGACAAAATTAATCAAGCATTTAACAAGGAAAAAGGCTGCGATGAATCCAATGACCACTAACAAATATTTTTAGGAATTAGATATCGGATAACTGATGAAAATAGATGAAAACTTGCACACGCTAGATAATATGTATTTTAACGCGCTTTAGAAGTTCATGGCCTGTAAGCTGTGAATCTAGATTGATCTAATACCATGTGAAAGATCCTTGCTGCTACACTAGAGGGAGGGTTATAACTTGTATATCCACATAGTAGTTAAAAAAAAAGTTCACCTTAGCAATTTTTGAATTATGTTGTCAACATGAAATAAGGAAAACGCTAGAGACTAATATGCAAACATCAACCTATGAGATACTACCAGCAGTCTAATCCAATCCTTAAACTAAAAACCCCAGTCCCGGCCCACTTCGCGCTTGAGTTGGCGTATTCAACATCAAAATAATAATGTGTTAAATAGAGAGAAAAAAAAATGTTGGTTTGTTGAACCAAAAACCAGGAACGATCACATCGTATGACCCCGAGTTTTTATCAAATGCAGACATCCGTCACACAGAATGATCGCATGTTCGTTGAGCCATATGCTCTACCTCACTATTTATCCTCTCTCTCTTCTCGAGAGAAAGAGCTAATTCTTAATAAAATAAAATAAAAAGAGGAAAACGCAAGAGAAATAAAGGGCTGAGGTGATGCATGGTTTCTTCGCCGGGGATTGGCTCGGAGCCGCTGAGGGAGCTTGAAGCTGATGTCAAAGCAGAAATGAATAGCGACGGAGGTCCGGAGCTTGGGAGGCCATCAATTGAGGGTAACTCAGTCTTTTGAATACGTAGTAATTAATTGCGTGTGTTAACTGCATTGAGAATCTTGAGGTTATTAATGAAATTATGAAATAAAAATAATAAAAACGAAGTGAAGAAAGGAAGAAATGGTTCAACTGATCGTCTGTTTCGAAGTGAGCGACCAAGCAAGTGGGGCTTCATTATTGGGAGCTCTCTCCCATGGTAATTGTTGGGATGCGGGGTCAACGCCCGCACGCCGCGGAAGCGATATCACCTGAGAGAAGGCTTTGTATATTCCCGTTTCACGAAGGAAACAAGAATAGAAAGTAAAATATCCCAACAAAGTGAGATATCTACTCTTCCTCTCAACAAGACTAGATCGAATCAGGGAACCTACAAACAATAGCAAATTCACAGCAAAACAGTAAAGACACGAGATTTACGTGGTTCGGCAAAATTGCCTACTTCCACGGGAGGGGGTGAGGGGAGATTTGACTATAAAGAACACCGACGACTTGTACAATCCACAAGCTCGTCCCAAAGAAAAAACTTTGATTTTTACCCAAGAGAAATTGACCTCTCTCTTGTAGAATCTCTCCAAGCTTTCTCTTTTTCTCTCTCTAGCTTCCGCCAAAAGCCTAGCTTTTTCTCCCTTTTTCTTCACTTTTCTCCACACCACAAATCCTAGGTTTAATTCCCTATTTAAAGGGAAACAAACTCCTCATACCCTTTAACTTGGCCGATGTGGGACTAATATAGTTTTTTTTTTGTTTTCCTAGGAGAAACCGCTGCTTCATGGCGTGGTGCACACCCACGTGGGTGGGCCCCCACATTCACAATTCTCCACCTCGTACATCATTTGATAAACCTCAAATTTTGGACGAATACCAGAAGAACACCGCGAACATTACTAGAGAGATCTCCATCAGCCAAACCAGGCCAATCCAGCTGCGCCACTATACCGCGGCTGCCTACGTACCCTTCACCGGGATCAAGCTAACCGTAGTTCTGCACTTATTCTCCATATAGTCTCCACCTCACCTCATCACCGGCCTGGGGCATGTCTTCGGGCAGAACACGGTTGATATGGAGCAAGTCCTAGCAATGCTTAAACTTGCTACTGTGACCACCTTAGTTAACATGTTCAGGGATTCTCATTCGTGTGTACCTTCATGAGAGAAATATCGCCTTCCTCTATGACATCTCGCACGAAATGATACCTGACATCGATATGCTTGGTACGAGCATGATGAACTTGATTCTTCGCCAAGTGAATCGCACTCTGACTGTCGCACCACAAGTTCACGTTCTCCTGCTCAATCCCCAAATCATCTAGAAGACCCCACAACCACAATGCTTCCTTCACTCCACTGCCATGGCCATGTACTCAGCCTCAGAGTAGAAAGTGCCATCAGAGGCTCGCATCGATCGCCAACTAACCGGAGCCCCATGTATCCCCGAATACATAACCAGAGTAGATCGCCGTCTATCTAGATCGCTCGCATAATCGAGTCCACAAACCCATCAATCGACATGTTTCTCCACCAAAACACGCACTGTATCAACGGTACTTTAAGTACTCAGACCCACTTCACGCTTCCCATCGTCTTTCCGGATTCGCCATGAATCTACTCCACCACACCTGATCATGGAAATATCTAGGCGTGTACACACCATTACGCATTAAGCTACTAACTACACTAGCATAGGGAACACGCCCATATGCTTCTTCCGGCCAGTGGAAGATTGTTTGCCAAGCCTAAAGTGTGGAGTCAATGGAGTCACCACCGACTTAGCACTTTGCATCCCGAACCTCGCGACACCATCTATGTAGCCCTTCCGACTCAAGAACAATCACGGTTCGCCCGCTTCTTCTAATCTCCATACCAGATTTTCCTAGCAATACCATGTCCTTCATCTCAACTCTTCACCAAGTTGAGGTTATTAATGAAATTATGAAATAAAAATAATAAAACGAAGTGAAGAAAGGAAGAAATGGTTCAACTGATCGTCTGTTTCGAAGTGAGCGACCGCAAGTGGGGTTATTGGGAGCTCTCCCATGGTAATTGTTGGGATGCGTCAACGTTCGCGACGAAGCGATATCACCCGAGAAGGCTTTGTATATTCCCGCTTCACTGAAGGAAACAAGAATAGAAAGTAAAATATCCCAACAAAGTGAGATATCTACTCTTCCTCAACATCAGGACTGAATCAAGGAACCTACAAACAATAGCAAATTCACAAAGAAAAACAAGAAAGACACGAGATTTGGTTCGGCAAAATTGCCTACTTCCACGGGAGGGGGTGAGGGAGATTTGACTATAAAGAACACCGACGACTTGTACAATCCACAAGCTCGTCCCAAAGAAAAACTTTGATTTTTACCCAAGAGAAATTGACCTCTCTCTTGTAGAATCTCTCCAAGCTTTCTTTTCTCTCTCTCTCTAAAAAAGCCCTAGCTTTTTCTCCCTTTTCTTCACTTTTCTCCACACCACAAATCCTAGGTTTAATTCCCTATTTAAAGGAAACAAACTCCTCATACCCTTTAACTTACCGATGTGGGACTAATATAGTTTTTTTGTTTTCCCAGAGAAACCGGTTCTGCGGTTTAGTGGTGCACACACCCACGTGGGTGGGCCCCCACATTCACAATTCTCCACCTCGTACATCATTTGATAAACCTCAAATTTTGGACGAATACCAGAAGAACACCGCGAACATTACTAGAGAGATCTCCATCACCAAACCAGCCAATCCAAACAAGGCCACTATACCGCTGGTCGCCACGCACTTTCTTCTTCAGGGATCAAGCTAACCGTAGTTCTGCACTTATTCTCCATATAGTCTCCACCTCACCTCATCACCGCCCCGAAGGGCCATGCCCTCTTGGGCAGATCAACACGGTTGATATGGAGCAAGTCCTAGCAATGCTTAAACTTGCTACACAGTGACCACCTTAGTTAACATGTCTCGGGATTCTCATTCGTGTACCTTCATGAGAAATATCGCCTTCCTCTATGACATCTCGCACGAAATGATACCGACATCGATATGCTTGGTACGAGCATGATGAACTTGATTCTTCGCCAAGTGAATCGCGACTGACCGCCGCACCACAAGTTCACGTTCTCTACTCAATCCCCAAATCATCTAGAAGACCCCACAACCACAATGCTTCCTTCACTCCACTGCCATGGCCATGTACTCACCAGAGTAGAAAGTGCCATCTGTAGCCTCGCAAATCGATCGCCAACTAACCGGAGCCCCATGTATCCACGAATACATAACCGGTAGTAGATCGCCGTCTATCTAGATCGCTCGCATAATCGAGTCCACAAACCCATCAATCGACATGTTTCTCCACCAAAACACGCACTGTGATCAACGGTACCTTTAAGTACCTCAGACCCACTTCATCGCTTCCGGTCGTCTTTCCGGATTCGCCATGAATCACGACCACACCGACCGCCTGGAAATATCTAGGCGTGTACACACCATTACGCACATTAAGCTACTAACTACACTAGCATAGGAACACGCCCATATGCTTCTTCCAGTGGAAGATTGTTTGCCGAAGCCTAAAGTGTGGAGTCAATGGAGTCACCACCGACTTAGCACTTTGCATCCCGAACCTCGCGATCACCCGCTCTATGTAGCCCTTCCGACTCAAGAACAATCGTCGGTTAAGCTCTCTTCTAATCTCCATACCCGGTATTTTCCTAGCGGCCCATGTCCTTCATCTCAACTCTTCACCAAGTTGAGATTTCACCTATCTATCTCCATCCCGCTCTTAGAAGCAATAAGCATGTCATCCACATACAAAGGAGATAGATATAATTACCTCCACGAAGCTTCGAATGTAAGCGCAACAATCATAGTCGCCGGAAAACCCATGCTTCAAAGATGAAGGAGTCAAATCGCTTGTACCAGCGTGGAGATTGCTTCAATCCATACGATGATTTCTTCAAACGACACACATGATCCTCCTTGTCCTCAACCTCGTAGCCCTCGGGTTGATGCATGTAGATCTCTTCATCCAAGTCTCCGTGCAAGAAGGTCGTTTTAACATCGAGTTGTTCGACTCAAGATCGCCATGAGCAACAATACTCAATAGCACCGAATAGAAGTGTGTTTCACCACGGAGAAAATATCTCATTGTAATCCACACCCTCTCTTTGTGCAAACCCTTAGCCACTAGCCTTGCCTTGTACCTTGTACCACCGAGCTCGAAAGATCTTCTTTTCTTTTATACACCCACTTACAACCAATAGCTTTTCTTCCTCTGACGTGGGACCACCTCCCATGTTTGGTTCTTCGAAGAGATTCCATCTCTTCCTCCATCATGACCAACCAACTCTCACTATCCTTGTCCCGAATAGCTTTCTTGAAGGAGACCGCTCTTCCTCCTCCACCGAGTCGTATTCAACCAAATTAACCTCGCCCATAGTGTTTGAGGGGTTGATCAGCCCGGCTTACGTACTGCTTGTATGCTCGCCTTGGCCTAGTGGAAGCCAAACTATCCTCGGCTGCTTTGTTGTTGTAGTGCCGGTGTATTCTCTGCTGAACCTCCTCTGCTCAAGCTCATCATCTACGACTTCCCACTTGAACCGACTAGAACACGGTTGGTCTTTAGGTTCTATTTCAATAACACGAGACTTAGAAGTCTCATCGGTCCTAACACCATCATCCTTGAAGCCCTAGCAATCATGGATTTCTCATCAAAGGTAACATCCTGCGATCACGATCTTGAATCTTCCGTACACTAAAGGCGATAGCCTTTTCGCCCGCCCATATCCCAAGAATATTGCCTTCTTGGCCCTCGCGTCAAGCTTTCCCTCGTTGACGTGATAGTAGGCGGTACATCAGAAAATTCGAGCCTATCATAATCGCATGCTCCGACCACACCCTATAGGGTGTATCACCATCAATGTCGAATGTGGTGAGCGGTTCACAATGTAACAAGCTGTAGCCGCTTACGCCCACCATTCGTTGCCCAATTTAGCGTATGATCGCATACTCATTGCTTTCTCCCGCAATGTTGATTCGATCTCTCTGCGGCCCCATTCTGGCGTGGTGTTGACTGTTGTCGGTGTCGAACAATTCCTCGATCACGAACTCCTTGAAAGCACCATCTCAGATACTCGTACCATTATCAGATCTTAGTGTCTTCAATTTCTTTCCCGTTCTGTTCTCAACTATTGCTATCCACTTCTTGAATGTCTCGAACACCTCATTCTTATGCTTCAGAAAATAAATCCAAGCATACCTCGAATAGTCATCTATGAACGAGACATAATATCTGGAACCACCCTTAGAAGTGGTCTGAGCCGGACCCCAAACATCCGTGTGCACATAATCTAGTATCCCTCTGCTCTTAGACTTGCTTCTCAGAAACTGAACCCTGTGTGACTTTCCATACACACAATCCTCGCAAAAATCCATGCTAGGTTCCTTCAGATTCTTCAGCAGACCCTCTTTACCAAGCAGAACTAGACCCTTCTCTGACATATGCCCAAGCCGCCTATGCCATAACCGTGTGTGCTCACATGGGTCTCCACCACTTCCTTCGCCTAACGGCCAGATCTCCCGCCACCGCCGTATTCGAGAGTATATAAATTACCGTGACGAACACCCTTCATCACTACAAGGGAACCTCGAACAACCTTCTTCACTCCGTTCTCCGTCACAATCCTGCAACTGCCGGAGTCTAATGCACCAACTGAGATAAGATTCTTCCGCAAGTCGGGAACGTGCCTCACATCCGTCAAGGTTCGGACCACTCCATCATGCATCTTGATTTTGATATTACCTAGCCCCACCGTTTTACAAGCATGGTTGTTCCCCATCAATACGATTCCACCATCAATGCCTCTGTAGGTAGTAAACCACTTCCTATTTGGACACATGTGGTAAGAGCAACCGTAATCAAGTATCCACTTTCCGGAGATATCCTCGCCACCCGCGGACGACATAGCACTCCTTATCGCCCCTTCCTCTGAAACGTAGCTCGCCTCTTCCTTGCCCTCTCTTCTCTCAGTCTTGTTGTTGTTCTTCTTCTTTCCACCTACTCTCTTATTTGGACTGTCGACCTTGAAATGCCCAACTTCACCGCATTTGAAACACGATTTTCCCGCAAGAGGTCTCGATTTAGATCTAGATTTTCCTCCCTTGCCTTTTCCTCGCTCATTGCTCCTTCCTCTAGCAAACAATCTCTGCGCTTGTTCTTTGTTACCACCAGTAGTCATGTCACTGGTTGCAATCTTCCGAAGGTCATCCGCTAGAAGCGCAGTTCTAGTCTCATCCATCTTCAAATTGTCTCCTACAAGCATCAGTGTTTGCACCAGGTTCTCATAAGACTTCGGCAGAGACAGAAGTAGTAGAAGCGCCTGATCCTCATCTACAACTTTCACATCTATGTCTTTCAAGTCTGATATGATCCTATCAAACTTGTTGATGTATTCCCGGATTGATGAGCCCTCCTCCATCTTGCAAGTATACAATTTGGATTTTAAATAGATCCGGTTCGTTAGACTCTTCGTCATGAAGGTACTTTCTAACTTCTTCCACACGCTGTACCGCTTCCTCTCCATCTACCAAAAGCTACATCCCTTTCAAGGCATAGGATAATCGGCGCCGTGCTTCGAGATCGGCTCTTCCCAATCCTCATCGACATATCCTTGTGCTTCTTCTCTTTTCCACCAAAGCCTTGTGCAATTTTACGAAATCGGTGAGTTTTCATCTGCATCCTCCAATAGGAAAAATCATTCTTCCCATTGAACTTTTCAATCTCGAATTTTCCTACTTTGACCGATTTACTGGTAGACGCCATTCTCCGTTTGTATAAATCCGCTTCTCTTAGAAATTACCGAGCACCACCTCAAATCATAAACTACACCACTTCCGATCTGAATAACAGCTCTGATACCAATTGTTGGGATGCTGGTCAACGACAAGACGGCGATATCACCTGAGAGAAGGCTTTGTATATTCCCGTTTCACGAAGGAAACAAGAATAGAAAGTAAAATATCCCAACAAAGTGAGATATCTACTCTTCCTCTCAACAGTACTAGGACTGAATCAAGGGAACCTACAAACAATAGCAAATTCACAAAGAAAACAAGAAAGACACGAGATTTACGTGGTTCAAAATTGCCTACTTCCACGGGAGGGGTGAGGGAGATTTGACTATAAAGAACACCGACGACTTGTACAATCCACAAGCTCGTCCCAAAGAAAAACTTTGATTTTTACCCAGAGAAATTGACCTCTCTTGTAGAATCTCTCCAAGCTTTCTCTTTTTCTCTCTCTAGCCGCCGCCAAAAAAGCCCTAGCTTTTTCTCCCTTTTTCTTCACTTTTCTCCACACCACAAATCCTAGGTTTAATTCCCTATTTAAAGGGAAACAAACTCCTCATACCCTTTAACTTGGCCGATGTGGGACTAATATAGTTTTTTTTTGTTTTCCGCAGGAGAAACCGCGTTCTGCGGTTTAGTGGTGCACACACCCACGTGGGTGGGCCCCCACATTCACAGTAATTTTTGGTAATTTTTCCACTCACCCTCTCCTTTGATCTATTCGGGCAGTCAATTTGTGACTTTGTGCCCATTTCTTTAACATTACACATCAATTGATCTATTAAATTCAATAGGTTTATTATCCAATGCGTTAATAATTAACAAAACAATAGAATTTTGGACAATTTGGTGTCTTTCTTCAAATCACAAGTTGATCTTGATAGCAAATTTCCCAATTTCAGGTTTTTCCCCTCATTTTTAGGTTTTAATTTCATTTAAATAAAAATTGAGTTTTGTTTCATGCATTTAGTTCTGAGTGTTAAATTATATCACATAGAAAACTTCCACAGGCAAATGCACGTGGAACAAAAATCATAGAAATTAAACTTGAAAACATGAATGCAATGAGATCTAGTGGACCAAATTAGTTTTTGAATATCGATTCATAAATTTCAATGTAATTATTTCTTGGACTACTTACTATATGGAACTTAAAAGATAAAGTTAATTCATCATCAAGTTTATGAATCCTTTTATTGATCTAAACACGATATATTGATAAATACTTTTAAAAGTTGAATTAAATCCTAAAAATTTCTTCTTTCATAATACAATTGGGAAGGAAAAATTTAAGAACTAAATAACAAATATGGTGATTGCGATTAGATCCTCAAGTGGATCCGGATTTAAGAAAAACCTAAAAATATAATATATCTACATGTGGATGGCGTAGGATCTTATTCTATTTTTATCCGTTACTTTTTATATGTAATTTTTAGGGTAAATTACACTAAACCCCTATGAACTTTCAATGTTTTGTAGTAAACCCTAACAAACTTTCAAAATCGCACTAAACCCCAATAACCTTTTCTAATTGTAGAAAACCCTCAATAACTTTCTAAGTTTTGTAGATAATGCCCATAAATGAGAACAAAAACAACATAAAAGGCATTTCGTAAGTTAATAGGCGTTTGGTGTAATTTACCAAAAATATGATGGAGGTTTACGCAAAATTTATTAAGGGTTTAGTGTGATTTTGAAAAGTTTGTGGCGTGTAGTGTAATTTACCCATAATTATTATTGATAAATTGTACATATAATGCAGATGTTATTAGGTATAACTTATTAGTTATATTCTTTAAAATTAAAGGAATAATGCTTCTAACCCCAAAATCAAAAGACAAATTAGTTAGCCCCAAAAAAAAAAGGCAGTCAACAAGACAAAACCCCTAAGTCTACAATTTTATGCCCTAGCCCCTAAATATGGTACCATGTCACCAATAATTCAAAAAAACAAAAGAAAAAAAATCCCCACAATGCCCTTGAGGACATTACTAACCCCTCCCCTTTTTATATAGATCGTGCCCTCTCTCTCTCTCTCTCTCTCTCTCTCTCTATCTCTCTCTCTCTCGTCTCTTTCTTCTTTCATTCCCAAATAATAACCCTAACCTAATCAATTAGTTATTTTTTCTTCTCTCCATCTTAAAGAAGATTTCCTTTATTTTCTTCCTCTAAATCTCTCAAAACTAGGGCTTACTTACTTTTTCTATATGACAGCTGAAAATGCCCAAAGATAATTTCTTTAATTGGTGATTCTATTGAAGTTGACTCCAAATATGAAGTTGAGGAGAAAAAGACAGGTACAGGAATGACTACAACATGACTTAAAAAAAAACACATAAACTTAAGAATTAATGAGATATGCCTTACAACTGATGGCTACGTTGAATAGCTGCCAAAAAAGCTTAACAACCAATTCATAAGCTTAACAACCAATGCATAAACTTAACAACTAATGAAAAGATTAACACCTCACACATAAGCAACAACTAGCAAAAACTTAATAGCAAACGATAAACTTAACAACCAATTTTTAAACTTCTAAAGTAAGAATTTATTTTGGGCATGTTGAAGATTTCTATTCCTCTTCTTCTAACATAGATAGGAAAAGAGTGTAAATTTTTTTATGTTGTTTCTCTAGCTGATTTTTAGACTATGTGATGGAAAATTCTTTGCCTATATTATTCATCTAAACTTGCTAGAAAATTTTCTTGTCATTTGCATTGATGAATGATGTGATGAGCACTAGGATTTCATTATAACAGTGAAACTAAAGATTTGTTTTGGGCATGTTGCAGATCTCTATTCCTCTTCTTGTAACTTAGATAGTGAAACAGTGTAACTTTCCAAGACGTTAGGCTCTAGAGGTTGAGCATGTCATCATCAGGCTATAAATGACCCAAAACCCTATTTTGATTACTTATCTTGATGAAATTTTCTTGAAGATCCTTGCTAGAAAGCCTAGAATTCATTTACTTCAAACTGAATTAGTATCCTAGAATATCTATCATAACTAACTCAAAATCGTTTATAGTGAGACAAGGCTTAAAACAACAGAAAATCGTCTATATGTGTTAGCACAACCCAAGGAGAGTAGGTTATCTTGGTATACATTGGACGCTCTATCGGGAATAGGACAAAGGTTCCCTCAAATGCCTGATTTTCTCCTAATGAAGAGTTAAAGGATCTTTGACTTAAGATGTGGAATGTGATAGAATTGAATATGGGAATTGTTTATACTATTAGAGATAGGCCTGAGCCAAGAGATCTAATAGATCAAACTTCTCTTTTATAGTTGCGCAATCAAAGTCGTTGATGGTCTTCTCTGTGTCAGGGTAATTCACTTGAGCTTCAACAATAATTGAGTGAGAAGTATGTGAGTCATACATCTTTCCTCCCATTTCACCAAATAAATATCCAACCATACAAATTCAGCAGTACACAAAGCCTTCCTATATAACGACCTATTCATGTTGCTATAGGCTATACTATTTCAATAAATTTAGGGGTAATAGTTATGATCTATGTTTTAAAATGACATATTTGATATTGAGTCTCACAAACTCTTTATTGTATTGAATATTTCAACAGATCTTAGAGAAGTCAACACTTGACTTCTCCAATTTTCTACTCTTATCTAATTAACAGCACAACAGACTTAAAGCTTTCCATTCAAAAGACCCGTCTTACAATATCTAGCAGGAGTCATGGAACTCACTTCTTGCAAAATCATACTTCTACAAATATTTCATTTCTGAAGCTCCAGAGAATCCCCCCTGACATATAGAAACAACCATCAATAGATTCAATAGCACAACCACCAAAGGGCAGTCGAATTATTACATGATTTGCATTCTACACGCAAACGAACCTCTAATACTCGATTCTAACATTCCACATCCTGGGACCAGAGATCCTTTTACACTTATCATTTGAACGAAATTAGGCATTTTAGGTAATCTTTGCCATATTGATAGAGGGTCCAATGCATACAAAAATCACTTATTTTCTTCAACTTATGTTAATATGTACAGTGACACTTTAGTTTTTTAAGTTCTTTTCTCACTTAAAACACTTCAGTGCTATTTAAGATAGATTTCCATCTCTAGGAAAGTAATTTCAGTTTTAGGTAGTGAATTATAGGGATTCTAGCAATGGCCTTCACTAAATTTCTTCTAAAATGCAAGAAATTAATCTAGGGTTTGTGTCATAATTGCTTGAAGGTGGCATGCTTGACCTCTTGTAGCTTAATGTTAGAAAGTTCACCACCTCATGCCTGAGATATAGAGGTTCACAAGTTCAAGTACAAACCCATAAAAATCCATCTTTCCCTTTTTTAAGTTAAAGAAGAGGAGTAGAAATATTCAATATGCCCAAGCTAAATCTTTAATTTAGCAGTTATGCTAGAATTATCATATTTATCTCATCATTCATCAATGAAAATGAAAAGAAAAATATCTATCAAGTTTAAGTGAATAATATAGGCAAGGAAATAATACGAGAGAGCAGTTATTGTCAGTTCGAGTTCTTATGCAGCAAAATCCTTCTGTGTCTAGATTCAAAGATCAATCAGAAATGTAAACAAGAATTATTAAAGCTCCAGAAATATGAAGCATGTTATATGCACCGGAAAGCTTGGGTGCGGTGGATCAATTTTAGAGACACGAACTCTACTTTTTTCCATGCTATTTTCAAGTTGAGGAGGCAAAAAAATTCTATATATTTCCTATACACTGCAGCAGGTATCAAGCTTACTACTCAAGGTTCCATTCAAAATGAACTGTTATCCTTCTATGAAGGACTCTTAGGGACCTCGCTTTCCACAATCTCTATTGAGCAATCAATCCTTGCAAGGAGGTTATTGTAAGTGAGGACTAGTGCATTTTCTTATCCAAACCTGTCACTCCTGAAGAAATTAAAAAGGCTACGTTTTAAATACATGAATTTGAGAGCCCTCGACCTGATGGTTTTACCACAAAATTCTTTAAGGCTCCATGGCATATCATTGGAGAGGACATTATTGTTGCAGTGCAAAACTTTTCAAGTCGGTAAAATGCTCAAATCCGTGAATCTTACTTCCATTACTCTTGTGTCAAAAGTTTTTGCCCTACTTATGCCTCAGAATACAGACCTGTCGTGTGTTGTAATATCTTCTATAAATGTATGTCTAATGTCATCACTCATAAACTCAAGCAAGTTATTGACTCACTTGTTTTATTGAAAGAAAGAAACAGGGTAGCTTCCCTGTTCATGTATATATATATATATATATATATATATATATATATATATATATATATATATATATATATATATATATATATATATATATAAAATCAAAATTACCTATCCCACCCTTGAGTTCCCTATCCTAGAACACAAATTTAATGCCAAGAATAGGGAGAGGGCCATGACCGTCACCTATTGCAGGGGGGAAAACAAGGAACTGAGGCTAGAGAAGATCAAGGGGAGGATTAACGGTATAATTACAAAAGATCGAGCTAAAACACAGCTCCGGAAAGTAGAAGCTATCATCCAGCTCGTATATACAGTCACAACCATCACAGCCAAAAGAAAAAGACCAGTAGTTTTAGTTACAACACACTATTAGAGTCCTTTCACACTCACACTAGAAGTTATCCCCCACCTGAGCAAAATCTCCCAATGAAGAGTCTTCTTTCAGCAGCAGGTATTGCAGTCCCTTGTCCATAACCACTTTGTGAACCGTAGCAGCTCTCTTTGATGCTAATGTACCTGTCCACAATATTATGAAGTGAGAGATATGAGAAGCTAACTCCCTTGACGATATTCCAGTTCCTTTGAATATGAGGTTGTTGCGAGCTCTCCGTGTACACCAACAAAGAGAGGGAAAAATGATGGACTAGAGTTGTCTATCCTCAGCGTTGGTCAGAATGGCACCTGTGTTGGTTATGATGGAGTTGAATCCTTGGAGAAGAGGGGATTGCTGCATGAGAGGGATGAAGAAGGACCAGACGTGAGAGGTGTAAGGGCATGAGAGGAAGATGTGTTCATCACTTTCAGGGTTGAGGTTACAAAGGGAACAGGTTGTATCCCCTTGCCACCCTTTATGGCTGAGATTAAGTTTGGTGTTCAATTTCCTCTTGAGGAGGATCCATAAGAACATTTTCACCTTTGAAGGAGTGACTGAATTCCAGATGAAGCCTGCTTACCTATCCCTAGTGTTGATACCACTGATGATGTTGTATATGGACTTAACTAAGAATGTTCCTGAGGGGTCAAAAGGCCAGCATACCCCATCCAGGTTCAGGTTTGGGGAGGGGGATAAGTTGGTGAGCTGATCTTTTAAAGCTAGCACCACAGCTGAATCTCTGTAGAGGTAGGCCTTCTAATCAAAGGTTTCCACCTCCACCCATTGTTAAACTGAAGGCCTTGTGACCTGACACTGATGTTGGTGGAGAGAGTCAAATTATAGGTTTCAGGGAATAATGAGGCAAAGGAATTGTAGCCAGCCCATTTGTCCTCCCAGAACCTCACGTCTGAACCCCTCCCTAATCTCCAGTGAACTAGGCTCCTCATGGCTTGGCTGGCAAAGAATGAGTCTCGCCAAAATCTTGATGCTAACTGACTAGGAGGTGTGCCTCTATCGTTTGGATGGTGGCTGTTATAGACTGAGTTGAAAGTCCTACCCAGGAGAGAGTCATTTTGCAACACTTTCCACATCCATTTGGATAATAGAGCAATGTTAAAATCATGAATATTAAGGATACCCAACCCTCCTATTTTCTTTGGTTTGCAGACCAGGGACCATTTGATCAAGGATTTGAGTGGGGAACAGGAATCTGAACCCCCCCAGAGGAAATTTCTTCTGAGTTTGTCCATGGCTTTGATGAGCCATATAGGAAGTTTGAAGAATGAGAGATAGTATAAAGGGATGGATGTTAGAACTGAGTTAATAAGGGTCAGCCTACCACCAATGGAGAGTTGCCTACTTTTCCACATGGATAGTTTTTTGGTCATCTTGTCTAGTAGAGGTTGCCAGTCTTGTTTAATGATGCTCAAGGTGCTTTTTTTAAGGGTGGAAATATATCACACTATATATTAATGGCCCAAGAGCTTCTACACATAAACTTGACCTAAGAAATGCCTATGACTCCTTGACTTGGAGTTTCTTGAATGATATTAGGCATTCCTAATAAATTTAGGAGACTGATCATGGAGTATGTACAGTCTGTTTCTTTCTCTATTATTATAAACAACCAGATGAGCCCTATCTTCTCTGGAGCTAGAGGGTTGATGCAAGGAGACCCCATTAATACCTTATCTATTTGTTCTTTGTATGGAATATCTAAGTAGATGTTTATCTATCTTCACAAGGATTTAGGATTCGTTTTCACCTTAAATGTAAGGTTTCAAATCTCACTCATCTATATTTTGCTGATTAACTTATGTTATGCTGTAGAGGAGGTGTGGGATCTATGAAGCATATTTTTGATAGATTTTCTCACTTCTCTGAGGCATCAAATCTTACTGCTAATGCCACAAAAGTCTTGTTTTCTTTGGAGGTGTTGAGGCCAATACCAGAATGGATATATTAATACCTGAATGGATAAGAAAATCTTCCATAGAACTTTTCAAATAAGAGGTTTCGACAAACATGATATACATTAAGGATATTCATGAAATTTATTGAAATAATAAACATATCCCAAAATTATACAGACAACTAAGGATAAATTTGGAAAAAGAGTACAATAATCTTCTTCATAACTAGTCACACTATCTCATAACTAACATGTCATTCACTATTTCATAATTACCCTATTTTTGAATTATCATAAATGTATTTTATTTTGTGGAACTATTTTTAATACATGTATTAATATTAATCGCTAAGGTGTTAAACAAGTTATTTCTTACGCACAAGTGAGTATCATATCATGCATGCATTGCATGCAACTAAGTCCCATCAGATAAATATTGGGCATTACCCTCTTCTTCATATTTAATAAGAATATAGAACTTTGTTTCTCCCTTTCTTTTATTACTTGATTTTTTATCATAATTCTTGCATTTACCTTCTTTTTGTTTTTAATTCATTATCTCTACCTTATCTCCATCTAGAAATATATTTTTATTTTTGGTGATGCTGATTTAACTTGATTATTTGCTTTTTCGTCAAGAGCTTTTGTTCGGTCACGAGATCGTCCAAGGATTGTTCTTTTATTAATTTAATTCATGATCTTTACTTTTATCAGTGGTTTGATAGCCATATTGTTGTAGTAGCTCTCATGAGACAAATATCATAACTGAGCGCTTTAATCTTTGCAAGGTCAAATGTTCCTACCTGGTTCTTATCCTCAACAAGAAATCGTGCTTCTTGAAAACAAGATAATTTTACCTTTCATGAAAATAAGACTATTAACTTTCCCTTTTAAAAAGTTTTAGATACATTATTTGCTCTGTTTTTGTAGGAATATTTCCTCGAGCTCTGTTTTCAATATTAGGTTCGAAATTTCATCCTTATTTTATTCAGCTATTAATTTTTTATTTTTAAAAACATTATATGCATTATTTGCTTTGTTTTTGTAGGAATACCTCCTTAAGCTCCTTCTTTAATTTCATGTTCAAAGTTCATATTTATTTTATTCATCTATTAATTTTATCATTTTAAAAAATTTAAGATGTATTATTTGCTTTATTTTGTAGGAGTACCATGAATATGAGTTGATATTCTAGGGTTTTCTAGATTTTATTTTCCAACATTCATTTTCTACTAATTAATGCATAGAGAATGAAAGTGTAAGTTATTAAATTTTCTTTTTTCTACAAAATTATTGTTTTTCTTTTCATTTTTGAACCAAATAGAAATATTGAATTTTTATATTAGAATACCATATTGACTTATTAATTCACTAAATTGACATAGAAAATGAAGAAAAATATAATAATAACAACATGTGCCCTAAATATATCATAACCGATATATAGCAACAACAATTTTTCTAAAATAAAAACTAAAGTTATTTAAGTACAGATTCAAAAAAGTAAATACAATATTAAATTTGTGCTTTTATTAATTGAATTCATGATTTTTACTTTTGTTTTGGTTTAATACTCTTATGTTTTTCTAGCTCCCGCTAGAGCAAAACTAAAACTGTGTTTTAATCTTTTGAAGGTCGAAAATGGTAAAAGATAGGTACTGGAAGAGAGAGAACTGTGTTTTGGTGAGATTCTTTAAGCTAAAAACCAAAACAAGTAGGTAAGAGCCGTTAGACGGGCTAAAATAAAGCTCCTTTGATGTAGAACACATTGCGGATACCTTCATGGAGAAACGGGATCGTAACAAGCCCAAACGCGGACCCGGTCGAGGAAAATAGGTTGCAACGAAGAGCGGTCGTAACTTTCAATCCGTAGTCGGTTGGACGATTTTTTAAAATCGCATATTTTTCGAGCGAACCAACCAAACCCACCGAGGTTCGGTTTGCTCGCCGTTCGATTCGCCAAATTCCTTCCGGATTGAGATATCGCTACGATTTTTACTATTTTTAGTAATGTTTTAGGAGTCTGTTTGGATTAGGAAGCAAATCGGTTTGATTCCAAATTTGACCGATTTACTTCCCTAATCGTAGGAGTCTTTTGAGGATAGTTTTCTTATTTCTATTTTTAGCAAAGTTCGGTCAATTAGAATTTTATTTCTATTTTTAGTAGGAGTTCGAGTCATTGTAGGATTCTTATTTGTTTTCTATTTAAACAGAGTCTTGTAAGCCCTAGAGGCATATCTTTTTCATCAATAAAATTTGTGTTTAATATATTTTCTTTGTGGATTCGAAGCTCTTCGTGGATTCGGAGATCAACCCTCGGTGGATTCCGAGATTTCAACTTCCGCGCTGCGTCATCCTTCAAAGCTCTTCTTCAATCTCAAGGAATTCATTGTAAGTATATTTCTACGCCATGAACAATTTCGCTCTAGTGTTCTTAATTAATCAATTTTTAATAAATTTTACGTTCTGTTATGGTTATGGTTAGGGTTTGTATTTGAGTCTGGTTTTGGTTGGGTGTTTTCGGGTTTATTTATTATACAAATGATTCGACTGTTAATAAAATTGAAAGAAATGATAAAATAATAGAAATCCCATTATTTATACTTCTAATTGGATTTATAATAATTAATATCACATATAGCATCCTAATTAGCTACAGAGTTGATTTTGGGTTTTCCATAACTTATATATATATATAACATTACCTAACATTCATAAGTATTTTGTGATGTACACGGCTATTTATAACTATCCAAGCGTGATCTTGATATCAAATTACTAGAAAATGACCGTGCTTAGCACAAGCTAAATTCGTAGTAACTTTCAAATCATGAATTACAAATGTATGAAATTTTTTCCTAATATTAGCTAGCAAAATTTATCGAAATGTTCAGCTTTGTCTTCATAATACTATCAAGATGATTTCATACTAATATATAACATAGGTATGTCCATGCCTCGAACGGGAAGATATGTCCGTCCTCGAACGGCTAAATAGTATAATATAGGGATTGGAAAAGGTAATTGCATTTTAGAGAGTCTTTCAGTAAGTGATAGATCGAAATATGGAGGTAAAATTGAAACATGAGGATGAGATCATGCTTACACGGACTAAAATACTAGTAATTCTGAATCCTATAGTCGCCAAAGGATATTCCGCAGTCATCATCTCTATGCCCTCCCATCAGCGGCTTCGACACCGAGGAATCGGATCTAATCCCCTATCATCGAATGGCTGTTGAAATGGCGGGACTCATTCGAAGGATTCTTCATCGAATATATCCGCCTCCAAAAGCTCAGCGGTCTGCTGGCGTTAGGCGTAATCGTTAGCACAACCTTAGAGACCGAGCAACTAGTTACGGTCGGGACTCACCATCTTAAGTACCATTATACGATGAGGCACAAGAAGGTAAGGGGTAGTTACCAAAGTACATGCAACAAACCAAGTTGGAGCCGAGATTGGCTTTCCTATCGCCGATTCGTCTTACATGGTATTCTACGGAAGACGTGAAAGGAGAAGTCAATCCGTGAAAAGCTCAATTCTTTTACGACGAGACCCGGATGTTATATATCGTAGGGGTATGGCGGTCTTTACTCGATGCCTTT